>JAFIRS010005613.1:0-52910 GCA_018342105.1 Gonioctena quinquepunctata
AGCAAATTTAAAAAATGAGAGTTGTTCTAAAACCTTATTTGGGGAAATAACTTGCGGATCCCGTCCGGGTCACTGTATTGAGATAAAAAACCCCTTTTTATTGGCTCTGTTTCGTTAAAAGCCATAGTATCCGCTGTTTTTTTGGGTCTTCCGGGTGAAAATTTTTTTTCCCCCTTTTAAACATCATTTTGGTCTGCACTCAAAACATATTGATGTAGCCTGAGACGTGTTAAAATTGAAAAAAAGATCATCAAAAAACGTTAGGACCTACAAGAAAAAAAACCCATTCACATATACCTTCATTTTTTTTGGGATCTGTCGAATCCAACCTGAAAACGAGTTTTTTTTTATTTTTTTGGGGTTTTTTTTAAAATGGGGGATGGGGTCCCAAAAAAACGAGGGTTCCCCAAATTTTTCCGGGGAAATTTTTTTATGAATGCCATATGTCCCATCGATTCATTTTTTTTTAAAAAAATTCCCCGGGATTCTGCCCTCAAATTATCATCGCGCAAAAAACTGTTCTCGAGAGAGTGTAGGCTTTTTCAATGGGGGGTTTGGGGGGGAACGCCTAAATCTGACATCTGTAAAAAAAAAGGTAATCTGACTAAAAACTCCAGGGGGAGCTACGACTCGTCTTTTTTTTCAAAAAAATTTCACAATACTTTTTTTTCCCCCTTTTGATCAAAATTTTTCCCCTTAGGGGGAATTTCTTCATTTTTCCAAAACTTGTTAATGATTCATTTAGCTTTTTTCCCATTTGACCCCCTTTTGGGGAAATTACAAAATGAGTTACGATTTGAATATTTGTGCAAATTGATCGAGCCGGGCCCCCCCCCCCAAACCCCCAAAGTATTTTTTTGTAAATTGGGTTTTTTTTTTCCCCCAAGTTTGAGTTGATTCGACAAAAAGATCAAAAATATATTAGCTCCGGAGAAGAATGTCAATATTTTGGGGTTTTTTTAAAAATTTTGGGATCAGCTGGGGTTTTTCCCGTCGGTAATTTGAATATATTTTCAAAAAATTTCCCCTTGGGGGGAAAATTTTTTCCGTAACTTGTTTAATACTAAAACGTTAAATCGCTTTAAAAAATGGGTTGATCGAGATTTGATAGTGGCTTTGTCTGTGTGATAGTCATAACATTTTGTTTTTTTCCCCCTGCAATAGATAGGGAAAATCTTCGCAAAGCAAAAAATTTTTGGGGAGCCCCCTTTTTTCGGGGGATTAGATTACTTTTGACTACCAGAGTCCAAGAGACCTTGCAAGCGTGAGCTTTTCCGGAGGTATCATAAATTATTTTTGGGGCCCTTTTGGGGATAATAAATTAACTGATTATCGCGTGTATTTGTGTTAGACCTTGAATACCTTTTTTTTTGGGGCCTGTTCTGTGCTAATATGATTTGTGCTCCCCCCTTGGAACTACCTTGTTTTTCGTAGATTGAATGGGGTATGATTTTTTGATTGAGTCCCCCTTTTTAAAAGATTATAACAGTTGCTTGTTAGTATGGGTGCTTATTTTTTCCGTATTTGTTAGGGGGTTTGGGTTTGGGGGATTTCGGAAATATCCGCTTTTGATGAGGTGGCAACTTGTTGTAAAATTGTTCGAGAAAGGCTTGATTGCTATTGGGAAGAAAGTATTATGTTTCTTTTGGGGATCGTTTCCCTTCCGGGATTTAATGCCCTTTTAAAAAATGGGGGGTTTTCAAGGAAATTTAAAAAAACAGAGTCGTAGTCTTTTGATTTTCGCATTTTGCTAATTGGCAATTTAATGAAATCTGACAATTGTGAATGAAATGAGGTGCCTTGCAATAATGACATGATTTTTTACCCTTTTTAAAATTGGTGACTGGAATGTTCATGCCCTTTTTTTGGGCCCCGTGATAAGTTATAGGGGGGGGGTAACTCAACCTTGATTATTTCCCATTTTTTGGTATTGGGGGGTTTGGGTTTTTATTGTTATCCGAGGGGGTTTTAAAAAAGTGAAACATTTCTTATTCAAAAAAGGTAATTAGGGGATCAAAAAAGGGGTTTTCATCATTTTCTAGTAAAATTTTCCCTTCAAAAGGGTTAAAAGAAATTGTTTTTTTTGATGTAATTGGGGAGATTTAAGAGAAATCCCATTGATCCGTGGGAAAATTTTTGATTTTTGGGGGTGCCCCTTTTAAAAGATGTTGAACCTTATCGGTGAGTTGTCTGAGTGATGTTGCTGAACCTTTATGACAAAAGGAAGATAAAAAAATTTCTCTGAAAAGATTTTAAAAAATAATTTTTTTTATTCTGAAAAACCCCCCAATGAGGGAATCCTATGCTACTGTATAATTGTTGGAGAAATTTGTAATAAAAAGAATTATTTGCGCTGCATCATGTTTCCCCAAAAAAGTCTTTAGATAATAGTTTTTTGTATGTTTGTCAAACTCGTGTTTTCATGAATCAATTGTGAGAAAGTATCGTGAAAATTTATCCTTTTTATAGTTTCCGGGGAAAAAGTTGGAAGATGTATTGGGGAAATTTTTAAATTTGTTACCTGGTTCGGGTTTTTTGAGATTGCATCAGTAATTTGGGGTATTATTACCCTGTTGGTTAAAATTTTTTATTGTAGTTCAAAATGAAAGACCCCTTTTTTTTTGCAATTGCCCCTTGGGGGAAAAAGCCGCTTTTTGTTCTTCGCGCTGTTCTTCTTTTTTTGTCTATAATTCTAAACGCGATTGTATAATATCATATTGTTGAAAACTGATTGGGTTTTTTTTTAATCTTATTTCCAGTTGATTTTTTATTTTTTCCTACTGTATTATGAATGCTTGAAAACGTGTTAATTGACTCCCCTTTAAAATTTACCCCCGGTTTGTCTTTTTAAAAACCCGTAATTTTTTTTCCCTCGGGATTATGAAGTTTCAAACCCGGGTAATATGAATGAAAAAAAAAAAGAATTCGTATTTACAGATCGAGAAAAACCCCTTTTTTTTTGGTTGGGGGATTTCAGGGGAAAAAGGGAAAAAAAAAATTTTTTTTTTTTGTCCCCAAAAATTTTTCTATTTGTTGGCCTTGATTCTAAACGGCTGAGTAGGGGGACTTAAAAAGAAGAGACGCTTACTACTGGAAGGAATGCTTTTTTTCGAGGACTGCACAATTTTTTTTCTGGTTGCTGGAAACTCCGGTTGATTGACCAAAAATGTTTTTACGTGGCTTTTTTTGGGGAAGGGGGGACCTTTTTTGGGGAAATTTATTTTTGGGGAAAAAAAAAACGTAGTCGAACTTTACTACTTTACTGCTATTTGTCGATTTGTACAGATTTTTTTTTGAGAGCTTTTTTTGAAAATGTCTCTGCCCCCCTTTGGGGGTATCATTCTTAATATTTTTTTTTAACGACAGTTCTAGTAAGGGGGTGCTATGTTACATAACAAAATATATAAAAAATTTTTAAAATTTTTCCAAAAATATATATATATATAATCCTATTTATCAAATAGTATCGAAATGATATTTATTTACGGTAAATATAACTGGCCAAAGAACAGTGTTTTCTGGCAATTTGGGGGAAAAAAAAACCCCAATTTTTTAGAGCTAAAAAAAAATGTTTCTTCCGAACACGGTTTTCTGACCGACTCAGAAAGTGTTTTTTTTAATTTTTAAAGCAACCCAAAATCCGTTTTCCCCGTTAACCCTAATCAAAATTAATAACGGTCATTTTATATTCCTAAGCTTCACGTTGGTAATATTCCGCTGTGATATTTTTCCCTTTCCCTTAAAACCCCCCTTTTTCTTCTACCACTTTTTCCGTTAACAAGAATTATATTTTTGCCTTTGTTTTCCTCATTGTTTATCCCTTCGGGATTTGAGCTTGGGGACAATATTAACGAATGGGCGGGGATACAGACGACAAAGCCTCACAGTATTTTCGTGTTATAAAACCCTTTATTTCCCCACAAGTAATCAAAATCGTTTATTTACCCAAATCACCTTTCTCAAGTCGCTATTATGAATAATTCCTCCTGAATATAACTATAAATTTTGAAATTCGTGAATTTTGTTTTGCTCGGCATGTATTTTCAGGGACATATAAACTTTTCAACGCCTTTATCGCGGCCGATGTTCCAATTTGGTTAGTGCCTGAATCGGGACAACGGGGACCAATAATTATTGTTATGTAATTGGTTTATAGTCAATTGCTTAAATTCGGTGTTTTTCCGAACTTAAGACAATAGAAAATTTTAATTCACTGATTTAAGTGATGTAAATATTCGCGTCAGTTGTTTGCATTCGGCGTTTTCCCTGAACTCAAATAACTGAAAACATAACTCAATAATTTTAATAACGGGCAAAATGAAAGAACTATTTAGGTGAGATTTCCCTTGACAAGAAAAAGAAAACACTTGCCAGAGCTTATGTGAAAATTGTTTTCCGCGGGGACACAAAATAAAATGGTCTACTTTCCACTGTTCAATTTGGCAAATAAATCATATATTTTACCCGTAAAATAACCAACAATTGACCAGAATGTCAATACTACCTAAATTAAACACTCAATCGATTTCACAAAAAGTCGATTGAACCACCCAAAAATAAAATAAATCAATATTCACTCTGTAGTCTTCTGACCAACTTAAACGTTTCGCAAATGCTCGAATAAAGGAAATTATAATAATGCAGAAAATATATTTAACTTCTCAGGCAACGAATTAACTCAAATAAAGAATACTTTGGCAGGAATAAACTGTAAATGCCACGACAGATAATTAACTAAATGAAATAATAATAATACATATAATGATATGTAAACGCTCGGAAAAGTAATTGAATCAAATCGAATAATATTCGTAGACATAAGAAACTTCAAGTGCTTCAGCACACGGAGAAACCAAATACAACTTATTTACTATTTCCCCTTACGGATACCTCAACTCTACTGGAACTCGAATCTACTTTTCACACTTTTCACTTTTACTTATAAACGGACTTCGTATCACCACTGGATTCAAGGAACAAGTAACAAGTCTTACGGGAGAACAGGAACAAGCCCCGATGAGAGCTTCATGTGCCTTTTTATAGATTTCGAATGTATGACCAAACTAGACGAAAAAGCCCAGTAAGAAAGGCGCGGTTTTTTTGTCTGATGAACTGAAACTGGACCGAAAATCTGAGGGATTATTTCGTTCCTGATACAAAAAATGATTTGGTTTTTCCCATCCCGATCTTCATTTCTTTCTCGTCTTTTACAAAAACTATCACCGGAGCTTTTCACCCTTTTTATAAAATCTAGAGAAAAACTCTGTTATGTTTTATGCATGATGTTGACGTGAATTCCAGTAGCTTTGGGTATATACCTTACTTTCTAACAGGGAATGAAATATTTTGCCAGACCAGAATTAATAGAAACCCCAAATAGGCAGGGACGTACCAAAGTTAGGTTGAATATACTTTAGCCGTGCTTAGTAACGGAGCTCTAAAAAAAAGCTCCGTTACAATTTCATGGTTTGAAAAACAGAATGAAAGTTCATTTTGGTTTGTTTGTCCATAATCAATCTCTTTCAAAATGTGTAATTTCCAAACATATTTTGATTTTTCAATATTTTCCAGTGTGTTTTTGTGTGGAATTGGTTAATCTTCAAATAGGTCGGATTTTATTGGATATTATTACCCATCAAAGAAAGAAGCTTTGTGTTTCGTGCAGATAATGTATTGATTAAAACGTAGCAAATCGCTTTCCACTGTTAAGTCATCATCAGTTCACACCTGTAAGTAATAAGCATTTTAAATCAATTTGAAATGGAAATTTGAAAATTTGAAAAAGTCAGGTTACCTACTAGTCAGGTTTACCATAAAGCCATAAAAAATCCATTATACATTGTAGAAATCTACAGGACATACATGTTAAAATTTATCCTAGTCCAGGATAATTCTGGATTATTTTTTTGGAAAACAGTGGAAATCTAGTCATCGTTAATTCATCGAGGATTTATTTTGATATATGATATGTCCTGGATATTTCCACAATGTTTGATTGGAAAAATAAATTTTTATGGTTTTCTTGATACCTGACGAGTAAGTAACTTTTTCAGATTTTCAAATCAATTCAATATATTTAATGAATATTACTTACAGGTACGCATTGATGATGATGACTTGACAGTCGAAAGCGCTCTGTTACGATTTGTTTTTGCACGAAATACAAAGTTTTTCTTCGATTATATCTTTACGTGCACACAGCCAGACATGTCAGTTAATTATTAACCATTTCTCAAAGATTTATAAACAAATAAATATCCATATTTTCGGAACGAAGTTCCTTTACGCGGCTTGCGGTAGGTGTTGACTGGTCAAAATCGTCACGTAAGATAAAAGCGTTATGCCCCCTCCATGCGACTTTCTCTCTCTCTCTGTCTCTTTCTATTATATACGAGTCTGTGTGACAAGCATCCAGCTCTTGCTCGTACGATTCTAAAGGCGCCAAATATAATAGATTCAAGCTCTGGATCTCGAAGGAAAGCGTGGGTTCAAATTCCACCACCTGAAGGTTTCTTTAATTTTATCCCTTTGAAATTGAGAAATGATTTGTTTTGATTTTTTTATTCGAATATTCGTCCCAAAACAAGTCATTTCTGAATTTCAAGAAAAAAAAAGCCGTCAGTGGTGGGATTTGAACCCACGCTTCGTTTCGAGATCCAGAGCTCAAATCTGTTATAGCTGGTGCCTTAGACCGCCCGGATATCTCACTATATTATGTGTCAAAATATTGCCATACTTTAACGTAATGTTTTTATGTAGGTACCTTTTTGTACTTGCTACCTGTAAAAAGGCCCCGCTTTGAAGCTAGCAAGTACGCATACATTCTTAACCAAATTTCACACTATTCAAACTCAAAATTCCAGCTTTTCTAAAATGACGTAGGTTTGCCGGCTTTGGGATCTTACTATAACATAGTATATGGACACTTAAATGTGATGGAATAGAATCGTCAACTTCCAAATGGAAAAATATTGAGAAACTATATAACGTTTGTTTAGATGATTATATACTTTTTTGGACATAATTTCTTATGTTTTTTGTAAGTTGGATTAATGGTTTACATGAAATATGTGGCACGTCAATCTGATAAAAATATAACGGATGGTATTATCAGGAATGAAATACCTTTTACTGTGGCGGAGGAGTTTGGAAAAAGGTTATACAGGGTGATTCAAAAGTACGTTGACAAACTTCAGGAGGTGATTCCTCACAATATTCTCATATGAATTGTTCAAATAAATATATGTCCGGAAACGCTTCGTTTCCAAGATAAAGGGTGCTAAAGTTTTATTTTTATTTTGGTTTTTTTCAAATAACTTTCGTAATACTGACCTTAATCAAACGAAAATTGGTATTCAGAGGTTTTTTGAGGTGTCGAATTCGAACCTGATATTATTATTGCTCTTACTCGTAGGAGGCGCCACCTACACGTCTTCTTCCTTTTTGAAGATTCATAACTTTTTTTAGCGTACTTCTAGCACATTTTTCACTGTAAAAATCAATTCCTCCATTATATCTTCGTAAAAAATCAACCCCTGTTACAAGTCGCTTTAAGCAACCGTTTTCTAGATTTCAAGTCGATAATTTGATAATCGATGCGTGTGGAAGTAATTACCATTATTTTGCATTTTTCACAAGAATGCTTAGGAAATGAATTTGACGTTTAAGTAAGTAGATTTGGTAATCATATATTATGTGACAGTTGAACGTTTTGTTGTTTTGTTGAAGTTTCTGTAAGTTTTAAAACACTAATTTTGAAAAAATGTGTTATTTAAACAATACTGCTCATTTAGCCGATATGCATTTCGTTTATGGCCTTACGGATGGCAATGCGTGCGAAGCAAGACGTATTTACCAGGAGCGATTTCCTTATCGAGTACTGCCTTCAACTCCAACATTTACCAGTCTCCACCGTCGTTTGGCAGAAACAGGCAGCTTTAAGAGGGCAGCTGATATTATTGAAAGACCACGAGCAGTCCGAACCCCAGAATTGGAAGAAACAAGAATAATTGCTGAAGCTCTCAATTCTACTCAGTCCACAGTTTGGAGAATTATCCACGACCAAAAATTTCATCCATACCATATTCAAAGGGTACAAGCTCTTTTGCCACGAGACTTTCCCCAACGCATTACTATGTGTCAGTGGTTTTTGAGAAAATTGGCTGGAAATCCTCAATTTTTAAGATATGTACTCTTCACGGACGAGGCCAACATCTCCCGAAATGCTATAACAAACTTTCATAACAACCATGTTTGAGCTCTGGAAAATACGCACGCAGTTAGTGAATTACATTATCAGTATCAATTTTCTGTAAATGTTTGGGCGGCAATAATTGATAATTACTTGATAGGTCCTTTCTTTCTTCCGTTCCGACTGAATGGCGCAACTTACAGAGACTTTTTAGAAAATAAATTGCCGGGACTACTTCAGAATGTACTATTAGAAATTCGTATCCGCATGTGTTTTATGCATGATGGGGCTCCGGCCCATTTAAGCGTTGTAGCCAGGGAATCACTTAACACTGTCTATCCAAATCGATGGATCGGTAGGGGTGTAGAAGAACCTAACCAGGCGTGGGCACCAAGGGTCCCAGATCTAAACCCGCTAGATTTTTATTTTTGGGGATATTTGAAGTCACTAGTTTATAAAACTCTAGTAGCGAACGAGGAAGATCTAAGAAACCGAATAGTAGACGCATGTGAAACAATAAGAAACACATCAATAATTTTTGAGCGGGTACAAGATTCAATGACTAGAAGACTGAATGCCTTCATCTTCGCTGAAGGTGGAAAATGTTGATATTTCTTGTAAATTTTATTAAAATAAATATAGATTTTGCACCCTTGATACAAAAATAACTATTTCAAACGAGTAAAAATAAATAGAATAGGTGGCGCCTCCTACAAGAAATTAAAACTATTTACTTAAACGTCAAATTCATTTCTTAAGCATTCTTGTGAAAAATGCAAAATAACACATCGATTATCAAATAATCGACTTGAAATTTTCAAGTCCAAATATCTAGAAAGCGGTTGCTTATAGCGACTTGTAACTGGGGTAGCTTTTTTTCGTAGAAATGATGGAGGAATTGAGTTTTTTACTGAAAAATGTGCTAGAAGTCTGCTCAAAAAAGTTATGGATCTTCAAAAAAGAGAAAGACGTGTAGGTGGCGCCCCCTACGAGTAAGTGCAATAATAACATCAAATTCGAATTCGACACCTCAAAAAACCTCTCAACACCAATTTTCGTTCAATTAAGGTCAGTTATTTAAAAAATACGAAAATAAAAATAAAACTTTAACACCCTGTATCTTTTAAACGAAGCGTTTCCAGACATATATTTATTTGAACAATTCATATTAGAATATTGTGAGGAATCACCTCCTGAAGTTTGTCAAAGTTCTTTTGTGTCACCCTGTATAGGTAAGTATATTACTTGGTATTATGTGATGATTTCTACCAGTCAACACCTATCACAAGCCGCGTAAAAGAACTTCGTTCCTGTCGGGGGTCCCCCGACCGCACACGTTTTTTTTATATCAATGCAGTAAGCATAGGCACAATGGTGAATAAATGCTCTTGATTGTAATTCAAGCGAGAAATCGAAAATAGCTTCGTACATAAAATTGGTTCAAAATGATTGGGATTCTTTCAGAAGCTACGAGTTCATTATTCCTTCCTAAATATAAATAAAGCTACACGATTTTATCGCATTTGACATCTTTGAAATTTTTTTCGAAATTATCATAGGGTCAGTTGCGATTTCTCACAAAAAGGTACTTATTCACAAAGTATTGTCATTATACAAATAATTCAATTCCCTAAAATCCAATAGCATAACAAGCCCAGGTGTATTCAACTGAATACACTACGATCTCGAATCTCAACCAACTGGGTATATCAATTTACTTTTCACATAATTCTTCTCCGAAGTTCCATCGTAAAAGCGTCATCTTATCGTCACGGGAATTTAAGAAGTAGTTAAAAACATTTAAAGTTTCTGGACTGCTGTGTCCCCGACTGTACCGCCACCGAACGTAATATACACCGCCCCCGGAGTGTGTTTTAAAAGTTGCCGCTATAAATTGTCCCGCAGCGATTCCCTGATCTCGCTCTTATCAGTCCCAGAGCCTCTCCTTGAGTTTCTCTTCCTCCCCTTCCATCCCGCAACTTGCCGCCCGTCTCTTCTGCAGGCTTTCTGCTCGACATCAAAACTTTATGTCTACATCCCTATGGTCCGCTACGAACAATGAGGGATGTTAGATGTATTCATTATCGTTTTAACGTAGGAATAAAAATGAAATCTTACTCTTTTGTGTTAGAGGAAACTTGGAGGAATTGATCAGAATCTAAATATGTATAAATGATTCGTAAACTGAGATTATGAATTATAAATAAATTATAGCACATAGCGACCTAGAGATATGATACCCCATTAGGACTTCTGAAAATAATAATTTCCATTGCCCATAAGATATCACTAGCTATTTCAAACAAAATATGTTCAGAGTTGATCTTTGAGACATTTTTTACCCGACATTATTTCCATACCATTCCAAAGATATCTCCTAAAGTAAGATAGCTAGCGAAAAATGTCAAGACTCAAAAGTTTTAGGGTTTTTTGAAATCTATCACAATAATCAGAAGTAGTTTACAGGGTGTTAGTGAATAAGTGCGACAAACTTCAGGGGGTGATTCTGTATGGAAAAATAATGACAGTTTGCTATATAACTTTTGTTCATCATTGGTGCGCATACGGGTAATGATCTCAAATTTTTTAAAGGAAAAAAATGGTTCGCCACCGAGCTATTTCAAATGAAAAATCATTTTTGAATTCCTTGTTCAATTTGTGACAAAAAATCTCTCATGCCTTTTTTTCGTATACGCGTATTTGTCATTACTTTAATACATTATCTAGTAGCGAAGCTACTAGGCTACTGTTAAATACGAATATTTCAACGAAATGTCAAATTAGCGTTTCTTCATTTTTAAGCTTTTAGTTTGGTATAACATTAATGATAATAAGTAATTAATTTTTCTTTTATCGAAAAGAATGAAAAATTATACAAATGCGGAATTGTTAGACATGCATTTTGTCTATGGTCGAAGTAATGGAAATGGTCGGCAAGCTCGACGATTGTATGCTGAGTTGTATACAGGACGTACACACAATATTTGCTCATCTTCGCCAACGTTTGCGCGAAAATGGTACATTTAAGAAACAAACGGCTGACTACGGGCGCTCTCGAGAAGTACAAACTGTGCAACTAGAAGAAGCAGTTCTCGAGTTAATTGCGGAGTCACCTGAAACAAGTACTCGAAAAATTGGCAACGTACTGAATGTAAGCAACTTCACTGTATTTAAAATTCTCAAAGAACAGCAGTTGTATCCGTTTCATATTCAACGTGTGCAAGCTCTACTACCTAGAGACTTTTTTCCGCGCCTAGTTTTTTGCCATTGGATTCTTCATCAAATAGCTCAAATTCCTAATTTTTTAAATGACGTTTTGTTTACTGACGAGGCTAATTTTGGGCGATAGTGTCTACGAAATGGAATCTTTGAAGCTCACTTTCAGCATTAGTTTTCAGTAAATGTATTGCTTAGGGTACTTGATGATCATTTAATCGGTTCATCTTTCCTCCCACAACGACTAACAGGCGACTCTTACCTTAATTTCCTACAGGAAGAGTTACCTGTTCTTCTTGAAGAAATTTCTCTACAGCTAAGACAACACTTCTGGTTCATGCATGATGGTGCACCAGTCCATTTTAGCATAATTGTACGTAATCACTCAGATACAGAATATCCAAATCGTTGGATAGGTAGGGGAGGTACGGAATATTGGCCTGCTCGATCTCCGGATTTAAATCCTGTAGATTTTTACATTTGGGGTTTTCTTAAGTCATTAGTTTATTCCACTCCCGTTGGAAATGTTGAAGACCTGAAAAATCGAATTATAGCCGGCTGTGAGACAATAAAAAATTCACCAGGAATATTTGTGCGAATACGACAATCAATGAGTCGAAGAGTTGAATCTTGTGTCACGTCTGATGGAGGACATTTTGAACATTTGTTGTAGCTTTGCGCCTATTTATTCATTAGTGTTATTTTCTGTTATTGTTCTGGTTTAACGTTATTTTATTAGATAGTTCTTGATAATGTATTAAAGAAATGAAAAATACGCGTTAAGATTTTTATTTTTTTGCATAAAAACGGCGCCCCATACGGAAAAAAGGCAGAGGAGATTTTTTGTCACAAATCGAACACGGAATTCTAAAACTATTTTTAATTTGAAATATATCAGTGGCGTACCATTTTTTTCCTAAAAAAACTTGAGATCATTACCCATATGCGCACCAATGATGAACATACAATTGTTAATTGCATGTCAAAAAATGCGCAATAACTACTTCTTGGAACTCACCAAATTTCATTTGCATATTTCGACCGGTTTCAGAGCAATAAATAAATAGTCAGTATTTAAGAAAAACTTTAACACCCCGTATCTCGGAAAACGAAGCATCTGCGTACAAAAGTTATATAGCAAACTGTCATTATTTTTTCATGCAGAACTACCCCTTGCAGTTTGTCGCACTTATTCACTAACGCCCTGTATATGAAGATTCCAATCGATTTTTCCTAATATTTTCAAAATGATCGATATTTCCAGATTACTTATTCCGAATAGTTAAATATTGTATGAAATGTCTAGGTCGCAGTTTTTAGTTATTGATCACTAGTCAAATCAACAATTTCAAGTTTAAGTTTCTTACCGTGACTTGGCTGGGTGTAGTTAGGGAAACTCATGGTTTATCAACATATCACTACCCAACCATATATTGAAAGCAAAACTACTTCACCATGACTTTTTTCTTGAATATCAAAATGATGGTTTAAACAATAAAAAGAAATTGTCAAAGATGCCACATTCAGATTTTCACAGTGACAAGTTGCAATGATTAGATTGTTCTTCTACATTCATGAATACAAGTTTCTCTTCCTATCTAAATCTTTGAACTTTCTCCGATATTTCCTGAGATATTGCATTTATTTCTCAAAATTTGGAAAACTTTCCTAATCCTCCAGTCACCCTCAAAAATAAATGTTCTAAATCTCAGATATACAAGTAGAATGGAAAAACAATACTTTAGGATTTTTTATTTTTAGTACATAAAATGTTCTGATTTACGTGGTTAGTGGTAGAGGCATCCTGCTTCTTATCACTATATCTCACTCTAAGTGTGTTCAAGCCCCACTGTCGTTAAAACATTTTTCAATGCTCCAAAAGTGGTTTCGGATGCCACTGTAATAAGTAAACCCACGTTATCTTAACTCGTTCAAGTTTTCAAAATATCCGAGGGTTTATAAGGCAGCTGAGATCTGAGATAGTGGTTCAAAATACTTTTGAATAATATATCTGTTGTCATTATTTTTATTATGAATTTGTATAATTTTTCTTTGATTTGATAAAAGTATTCATATATCTGGATTGGATTATTTGGTGTGTATTAAAACTTCTTAAATAAAGTATACAGGATCAGTCAAAAAGTCATGATGAAACAAAGTTGCTTTTTCTTCAATGGAACACCCCGTATATTATTCCATATTAAATTCTTCCGAAAATTCTAAATAAAATTGATATAGCACATCATACCATAAATTCAATCGTTTTCGAGATATCGAATTTTGAAAATAACTTTTAACTACTCTCAAATTTATTAAAGAAAAAGTCCGATATGATGGATATTTATTATGAAAATTACACAAGGTGGAGTAGTATGGATATGATTAAATTTTAATTATTATATTTTTAGAGAAAATAAAAAAGCATAATTGTTCATGGTTGATAAAAATGCACGAAACGAAATTTTTTATTTTTTAATGGTTGTTCTGGATATTTTAAATTTTATAAAAACAATAGTTATGCCAGAAAAAAAGAGAGAAAACAAGTTTTAATAAACAACAAATATTTTCTTTGGAATTCTATTCAATAAGGTTCTCAAAGTGTTTACCATTTACCTCCTGACAGTAATGAATTCGCCAAATAAAATTTTGTAGTGAATCTAAAATCATGTTGGGAGGAATGGTGTACATTTCATGCCTTATCCTTTCTTGCAACTCTTCGATATTTCACGGCCTATTTCTGTAGACTACATTTTTCATGTAATCCCACAGAAAAAAGTCAAGTGGGGTCATATCGGGAGACCTAGCTGGTCATTCAGTTTCCCCCCTGCGTCCAATCTATTTATCAGGGGAAGTTTCATCTAGATATGCCCACATGTTCCAAATGTGGAGGAGCAGCATTTTGTTGAAACCATATTTGATCTGTCGGCAAATTGGCATTGTTATTGTTTGGAAATAATCGTCCAAGTACTGGAATAATATGCTCTTGCAAAAGTAATAAATATCGTTCAGAGTTCAAATTTCCGTTAATAAAATAGGGTCCACCAAACATTTACTTTTTGTTGAACTTCCTCCATCCAATGAGGATTTTGGTCTGACCAATACCTACAGTTGTGTCGGTTCACGTGCCCTTTTAAACAAAATGTATATTCGTCAGAAAACAATATGTGGTTGACAAAGTTGACATTTCCGTTTAATTTATCCACAATAACTTCACAGAACTCGATACTACGATCAAAATCGTCTTCACTCAATTCCTGTAAGAAATGAATTTTATATGGATGGAATTTTTGCAAACTTTTTGAATGGAATATCGAGTCATGTTATGATTTAAAGCCCTCTGTTGTGTCTAATTTATCGGATTTTCCACCACGTCTAACAAGACATTCAAAGAATTTTCTTCATTTGTAACGCTTACTGGTCTTCCACTTTTTGGTCGATCTTTGACACCTCCAGTTTCATGAAAACGCTGCAATGTTTTTGAAACGGTTGATTTAGAAAGAGTTCCCGATCTGGATGTAATTCATTGAAAATATCCACTACTTCTATCACCATATCCTATGATCATTAGAAGTTCAATACGCTCGGTTCACTTAAACGTGTCATTTTTGCGCGAAAATTATTCACACTAAATGTATTTTTTTGACGTGTGTTGTCAAGATCATCACTGTTAGACAAAAGAACGATCCGGCTTTGTTATGGAGCTAGAAACTTTCAAAGATAACTTAATTGACTATAACATTAATGGACCAAAATATTTTTGTATAATTATAAGAAAGTTATTTTCTGAATTGGATATCTCGAGAACGGTCGAGTTTAGGATATGAAGAGCTATATCATTTTCATTTAGAATTTTGAGAAGAATTGAAATATGGAATAATATACAGGGTGTTCCATTAAAAGAAAAGCAACTTTGCTTCGTCATGACTTTTTGACTGATCCTGTATACTTAATTTTTTTTCATTGTAATAGATTTTAAGAAACCCTCGAACTTTTGTGTCCTAACATTTTTCCATAGCTATCTTACTTTAGGAGATAATCGACCGTTTCCATATATTAAAAGTTAATTAAAGTTAATTAAAAACATTTCAGATCATAAACTCTTCAGAAGATCAGTTAAAAATATGCTTCTTGAAAATGCTTTTTATAGCCTGCAGGAATATCACCTGAACATGTCTCAAATACCGTAAAGTGATGCTAAAAAAATTATTATGTAAACACTTTTGTTTTGTTTTTTTTTCTCTCTCTCTCTCTTTTTTTGTGTTTTATCTGCTTTAATACTATTATTAACATGTACGGACGGTGCATATATATGTATATGTGAATACATATGTTATTTGCTTGACGAAATTTTGTATATATTGTGATGCAATTGCTTTTATAGTATGCAAGGTTATTATTATTATTTATTATTTATTTATTTATTATTTTTTGTTTTGTCTATATTTTCATATCTATCTGTTTTATATTCAATCGATTTCAATACTTATATGTTCTACCAATCCTTTTATTAATAACTATATTTTTTATCTTACTTTGTCAATGAGAAATTCTTGGACAATAAAGTATATAAAAAAAAAAAAAAAAATATACCAGCGACCCTGTATATTGAGTCATTCAAAATTGATCACCATAGCTATTCGCTATGTGCGAAGTGCTTGGTGGGGACAGTCAAATCGATCGCAGCGTGTGCTGCGGCGGAAATGTGAAACAATATCGGGACTGTCAAATTTGTTTTGATAAATAATTCCACGTTAATTTATCTTAAATTCTTAAAAATATAACAAATTGCCCTCAGATATCGACAATGTTTCATATTTTTCAAGTTTTTCACTCGATTTTGATAGAAATTATCAAAACGTGGCTTGTCATCTAACTGTTAAATATTTCCCGAGTCCCGAATTGTGACGTTCGCTACTGTCGTGCACATAGCTAATATTTCAATGTTGAAGATAACGTATCTATCAGATGTAGTACAATATTCAGCGTTGCCATTTTGAAAATCTTACACCACGTGTTCAAACCAATCAAAAGCTTCAATTTGACAATGTCACAGCAACATTTTTCGGAAATTTTTATTACTCATGAGCAGGTAAATTAAAAAGTAGAAATTTCCCTCGTTTAAAAGCAAGTAACTATGTACATATGTATTTTATGTTCTGACAGTTACATTAATATTCATTATTAATTGTATAGAATAACTAAGATTACATTTTTACAAGCTTTTATTTAACATGCTTCGTTCGTAAGTCATTCTGTCATTCTTTCCGGTTCAAAATTTGTAATCCATTTTTGGAGCACTTGCCGACATCCGATTGAACTGAAATTGGGCAGGTGTTCATAATTCCGAGGACAATGCATTATGCAATTTTTGTTAAGAGGAAAAAACAAAATGACGGATGAGTTTTGTGATTATGACACGATTCGATTCAAAATTGTTATGTGGGGGTTTTCGGGGACGGAGATTGTGAATTTTTTGTCAAAATTCAAAAATTCAAGATGGCGGACAAGTTTTGTGATTATGTCCGATTCGATTCAAAATTGGTATGTGGGGGTTTTCCGGGTCGGAGATTATGTTTTTTGTGTCAAAATTTATAAATTTAAAATGACGGCTCCAAAATGGCGGAGGAGTTTTGCGATTATGGTCCGATTCTATTCAAAATTTGTATGTAGGGGTTTTCGGAGCGGAGATTTTTAATTTTTTGTCAACATTAATGAAATGGAAATGGCGGCTCATGGAATTTTTGTTGGAGAAAGAAATAAAATGGTGCTCCAAGATGGCGGATGAGATTTAGGTGTATGGTCCAATTCGATTCAAAATTGGAAGTTTTCATGGTCGAAGATTATGAATTTTTCTTCAAAAGTTATAAAATAAAAATGGCGGCCGATGGCCGATGATCTCTGTTTTATGGTACGATTCTATTCAAAATCGGTATGTGGGTGTTTTTGGGGTCGGAGATTATGTTTTTTTTATCAAACTCACGAATTCAAGATGCTGGACGAGTTTTGTTATTATGGCCCGATTCGATTCAAAATTGGTATGTCGGGGTTTTTGGGGTCGGAGATTATGAATTTAGTCGAAGATTATTGATTTTTAATTGAAGTTCATAAATTAAAGATGACCACTCCAAGATAGCGGATGAGTTAATCTTTAGATGGTGATAAAGGCCTCATAATAATGATGCTTCAACAAAAATGCATAGATTGAGGCGTACTAAAAAGCACAAAATGAAATAATTAATAAAAACTCTTTTTAAAGACAAGCTTTTATTTAAATGCACTAAAAAGTTAAAAATAATTGTTTTGGAAGTGTGACGTAGGTTATTCCGTGAGTTATAGATTCAAGAGCTTGTCGTTTTTGTATTCGAAATGAAAACTTTGTGCGACAAGCTCTTAAATCTAGAACTCACGGAATAACCTACGTCACACATCCAAAGCAATGATTTTTTACTTTTTAGTGCATTTAAATGAAAGCTTGCCTTTAAAAAGGTTTTTTAATGATAATTTTTTTTTCCATATTTTCTTTCCTTACTGAAGAATACAGTAAAGATTTGTTCATCCTCTTTGTAACATGCCTGTGGAATAAATACAATACTGCGATTTGTGCTAAAAATTGACACAATTTCACAAAGAATATAATTGATATCCTTAATCCACTAAATATGTTGAGTATTTGACATTTTTAAGATTCATCCCAATGTGCTAAGGTTCTTTGCAGAACGAACAAATACTGTAAGATTTATAATTCATTTTACCGAATATACTGCTGCTCTTTGATGTTTAAGACACACATATTATCCTAAAGTGGTGAAACACTTTCGATAGTTTTTTCTTTCATACTGACAAATGTTTTCAGGAAGAATGCCAAGACATTTGTTGTTAATTTCATAGCATACTTTGAATATTGCTTTTAACGCGTCGACAAGAACTTGTTCAATAACTTCTGGTTTCTGTTGGAAAGGGAAACATTCGCAATTGAATTCCTCCCAAGAGGTTATCTTGAACGATAGAAGATAGTGACTTAAGTTTATGTTTCAGTCGCAGGTAATTCCACATCTGACTTTATGAACATCCTGTTCATATTATCAAACAAATCAATTCCCGTTTCTGTAGTACAAAATCTACCTAAAGAAATTAAGTATATCCCATGCATGTGTTGAATTGTCCCAAAAACAAACACCATATTTTCGGCGGGATTCAATTTGTGGCAGATACAAATTCAGGAGCTCATGCATATCCAAAACAGTGCGAAGGTAAGAAACCATATATTTCACTGATCTTCATTTTGAAATTGTTCACATTGAGGTTTCCAGTTCAGGAATTCATCTGGATAAATTCCTGAAATTTTGACAGGTTCATGAGAATTAATGAGTAATTTATTTTCTATCATAATCTGCATATGTTCTACACTTTTCAGACGATTGTAAATCCTTATAATTTGTGTTTTTCAACATTGAAAAAAGTTCATGCCCATTGAGAATCTTGCTACTTCATTAATGGTATCATTACATTTTGCTTCTGATATTTCTGTATCTGCATCGGATATTATTGGTCATCTGCATATGCAATATGATGCTCTTTGTCAATACTATGATCTAAATTATTCACATACAAATTAAACAGTTTAGGCCCTAATATTGAGCGCTGTGGGACGCCTCTAATCAAATTCCCAGTATCAGATTGGATACTATTATTTTTTCCACCATGTTGAAATTGTAAGCAGACTATTTGTTTTCGATCCTCTAGAAATGACGAGATTCATTCATGTGGTCAACTTCGCAAACCATATGTTTCCAATATTGATAAGAGTTTGTCATGATTAACGCAATCGAATGCCTTACTTAAATTGCAAAATATTCCAGCAGGGCATTCGCCTCCGTAAATCATATACATAATTTTATGATAGAATGAAGACTTTGCGGTAGTAGTTGACATTCTCGAGCGGAAACCATGTTATTTCTCACTAAGTATTTTATATATATATATATATATATATATATATATATATATATATATATATATATTGTAATGTTATGATAATATATTACAATTTATTTAGTTATTATTTCGCCCCACACTTTGGGTGCCAATTTGTTATGTATTGATAAATTGAATAATGATAGTTGTTGTTATATAATGAAGATTGCTAATAGTTTTCGCTCTTCTTATGAGCCAAATTGTATGATATAGATAAGTATTTTCACCCTGTATAATATTGCAATGATGTGATAATAATTGCTAGCTACGTCACTGTTCTCTCGTCACGTTGCTGCCAATTGTTATCATTTTTCTTACCACAGCTAGCACAGTTGGTAGCCGGTTCAAGGCAATTTAGCCACTACTTGATATGTCAAAACTCAATTTATTCAATAGTCGTAGGAATGATTGTTGATCATTGTAGAAAACAAACAACAAAGTATCAAAAAGCAATTATTTCCTTTATTCAGGAAGACTTAATTTTACCTGGCCTACGAGAAATAACTTATACTAATGTGAATCTACAAATATTCACGGATAATCATAAAAATGAAATCATGGATAGATAGACAGAACCTCACTTTCTCCTTGAGAGTGAAGTTTTCTTTTATAGTTCAAAATACAGTGAAATAAAATTCTTCAGATGTGAAATACGTTATTTGTGAAATTGTTCAGAACCGGATGTGCACTATTAAAGTTTTTATACCTGGCTGGAACTGTCGGTGTTCAAGATATACCCTGAAACTGGATACCTTCTCACTCCAATCGCTATCAAGGAACTCCAATACCATTAATCAGGAACCATACAGATGCAGAAATCAGCTTTGGATACTTGGATATGTTGTATAATTAAGGTTATATTGGTTTTGTTCTTCAAATGTTGGAATTATTTCATTTTTCTTTCTCCCAAAAATGTTGCGTGGCATTCTCTTGTAAATTTATTTTCGATCTCCTTTTGGCTTTTTTGTTGTCACCTAGATACAAAATTTCCTTTTTTTTTTTCATTTGAATTTTTGAATTCGCACCAAATTGTCACATTTCACTGTTTGGGTTCATCTTATATAATTTATATATACAACTATTTTTTTTTTTTACAAATTTCAATAATAATTGCTTATGACATCACCCCGTTGCTATTCTCTCACAATTTCCAATTTTACATATGACCATCTATTCCCTGATTGGCTATTCTCATCAAGAAGTTCGCTGTTCTACCATTGGCTACTTTTAGTTAGCTACAATTTCATATACTGTATGTTTCAAATTTATAAATGTGTTGATCACTTTTTATTCATGAAAATTTTGTAAATCTAGACTTTTTGTTGTCTTTTTACCAATTATGGGTTATAATCATTATGACAGTGTATGAAATTGATTGTGTTATAGTATTTTGACATTTTTATCTATCCATATTATACATATTCTTATAAATAAATAGAACTTCCAAAATTATGTAAAAACAATCTCTTGAAACTAATAACTATTTATTAATTATTCTTTTTGTGGGTTTTTTCCTTTTAAAACTCATAACTGGCATAACATAACAATTATATATATTATAAGGTATGTTATCGGCTGGTAATTTTCTAATGTTTGGAAAGGCGCCACACTCAAAAGACATATTAATCAAGTGGGCCAGTGGTTATATAATTGTATCAATAACACGCTTCAATGAGAATGCTGGAACCTGCCACAAAGCACGCGTATTGTTTTCTGCATTTTCAATGCGTTCCTGGAAATAAGTTTTTAGTTTTTTATCAATAGGGTACTATAATTCTTCTTTGCCTCTTTATAAACGGGAGCCAATATTCAATGAAATTTTTCCAATAAAAATAAATCTTACAACTTTTGACTAGAAATAATCACATCCTTGTCAACCCATCTTTTATTTATGTTTCTCTCATTGTGATATTTTTTTGGAAAATTAACATCAGAATTGAATAAAAATATAGTATTGAAGAAAGCGTCCTGGAAACTTCGTATTTCATAAACATCTGTCCAGTCTTCAGCTATAACTCTCTAAAATTATTTATATTATCTCTACTGAAATTTCTTCTCAGAATTTTATTATTTTTATATTTTCTTTCTGTTTTATACTTATTCAATTCTAATAATATCGTTCTGTGATCAGATATATCATTATCCAGAACACAACATGTTCCCTCATTGTTGAAGTTGATAAATATTTGATCAATCGATGTACAAGATATTTCAGAAACTCGAGTGGGCCATTCCACCAGAGGAGCTAGATTGAATTCTAATAATAAGGTGCAAAGATAAACAAAATGATCGTTTTTGAACTTATCGAAATTAAAATCTCCACAGATAATCAAGTTCATATTTGGCTTGTGAATGTTTCCTAATACTGTGGATATTTTATCATAGAATATGCTTTCTTCTCCACATGGTGACCTATAGCAATTTAAAATTACTCTTTTCACCATTTTAAATTAATCCAGCACTATTATTCTTTAATGTTTTTATGATATAGTTTTTTTCAAATCCATTTTTTATCACTTTCACTTCTAAAATATAATCCCTCACAAATGAAATATCGAATTATTATATAATATTTTGGGCCAGCTGGACGTTATAGGTACATGTAAATAATACATACCAGCTCATGTTACGCTTGTTCACTTCTGTTATGCTTACATCTCTTAAAGCATTCAGTCGCGCGTAAAGAGGTTTTACTTCAAAAATCATAAAAATCGGAGAGGTTTTAGTGGGCTTGGAAGTTTTAATAAATTTTTCGCTTCATTGGGTGAAGTAAATAAAAAAAGTAAATACTAGTTAGTCAGTACTTGATAGTTTTAACACTTTTACGAAATGAGGTGAATAAGAATGTGCTAAAGGTAGGTAGTCATTATTAAATAATATCATTATATTCTTAGTAAATAATGGGTACATAGAGTAATAATTAACTTTAGTTAATACTGACACAGTGCTCATGGGCAGAAGTCCATGAGACGATGCCCCACGCTCTCTCTCTCTCTCTCGCATTCCGCCTTATGTCAGTTCATTATTTATTAAAGATGAAGACTGCTGATCCACATCATTTTTTTAAGTATACGGAAATGTCTGTTCCAGTATTTAATGAATTATTAGGTCTTGTAAAATACATCACACATAATTCTTTTTTTGATTGGCCGGACGCAAGAAACGCACTGTAAAAAGATGAAAGTTGGCCAACCCTTCCGTTCCAGGTTTCACTTACGTTACGTCATGCGTTTATGTTCATTTAAAAACAAGAGTACATAAATTATATTGTTGATCTTTTTGCAGAGCGTCTACATTTACAGTCCGTCTAATTATAAATCCAGCTTTAGTTTTAGCAAATACTTTTTTTATTCACTTCACCCATTGATTCAGCTAGAATGTAGTAGCCAGTTTTCAATTTTCGTTAGTAGTCAAATTGATCTTTGCAACCATTCATATAATGCGCTTTCCATACACTCCCTTTAGGTAAAACATGCTTATCGCATTCCCTTTTACAAAGTGCAACCCCTTCACGCGTACAAAGAAAAAACGAACGAACCCATTAACGATATTCACTCTCTTCGATATTTTGGAGTAGAACGCTCTCTGGATGGAATCCCATTGATTTTCATTGAACTGAATACTGAAGGGGAGGCATTGTATCTGTTGATTGGTGATACGACACGATTCGAGACAGAGGTGACGATGAAACGCTGACCTGTACGCTTCGCATTCAACGACGAGTGTTCCAACACGATGCTCTCGACACCTACTTTTTTCCTGGATGAATTCACGATGGATTGGTGGAAAGTCGCAAAAAGATAACAGCATTTTTTTGTATGGATAATTCGTAGTGAGATCTTTTCTATCGAAATTACTGCATGTTCGTCGTCAATTTTACGAATGTTTATTATTTATACTACTTTTAACTTCGTTTCTATTAAATAGAAGATGTGTATAAACATGGCTGCAATTACTTCTTATATATTTTTTTACTTCAATAGGAGGAAAACATACCGGGTGACCCGGAACCAATTTACCCTCCCTGTATCTTCGTTGTTATTTTATATGCATGTTTTAAATTCGGTACTTCGAATTGATGTTATGAATGTACAATTTAGCAAGTATCAAACCAAATATGACGCTTCCGGTTTGACCGAAAGCGCATCCAATTTTTATATTTCAAATGGAAAGTATATATTTTTTTTGAAAATTACGATTCGGTATAGAGTTACCTTTCCAATGATATATCACAATCATACTTCCAATTTACAATCTGCTGATATAATTGAGATTTTATAAAAAATTACTTTTTGTATTCCCCTCGTAACGGAACATTTTCATGAAAGTATGCTATGGAAGATTGAACAATATCATGTAAGTAACAATAATTCATTGCCAAACTTTTTACACAATAAGTTTTATGCAGACTAACTATTTTTACAATTTTAGTTTTTCTTCATTTTTCAACATCAATACACTCATTTCTTTCAAATGCTAACATAGGAATTTTCAAAGTTGGTTAGAAACTCCAATACATATTGAAATACAAAACATGAAAAAACCTCCATTTTTTTTCATATTTATTTTTTATGAAGATAATTTTCATGCTATACCTACATTTGTATTGAACCTTTCAACTCCATGTTAGTTGGCTGCGGAATTAAATTTGTTGAATTTTTCTGTCGTTGTGTTTACGCCAAATTGTTGACATTTCGAATGTTCTGAATTTTCTAAGATAATCATTTGTGAAATGAACAACTACTACCGAGCAAGGAACATTTCCTGTTTAGCCTTGTGTCTGTACCAGGAGAGATGTCCCAAGCGTCCGCAACCTAGTAGTAGAAACTATTTTGCAATATTGGAGTCACAGTTCAGGAAAGAACGGAATAATCATGATGGGGAACATGTTATTGTAAGCGAAGATACGGAGATCACTGTTCTAGCAGCGGTTGAAATTGATCCAAATACATCATTAAGGCAGATCGAATATGAGGTCGGGGTACCTAGAGAAACAACAAAAAATATTTTGAAAAATCACCGGTATCGTTCATTCAAATATCAAATGTATTGTAACTAGGTTATACGAAAAAAAAACAGAAAATCCAAATTTCCATTACAATATTCTATACAGTGATGAATCACGCTTCACAAACAATGGTCATTTCAATAGAAATAATTTGCGTTATTGGGCACAAGAAAATCCGCATGTGTTCAGAGAATGGAGACACCAGGAAATATTCGGATTCAATGTTTGGCTAGGAAGTTTTGGAACCAGAATAGTGGGACCAATTATTTTTGATGGAGCTTTAACAGGTGAACGGTACCTACAAATTTTAAATGATGAAATCTAACAAGATAAAGCACCTCCACATAATTCGAACGTAGTACGAGGACATTTTACTAGAACTTCCAAAGACAATTGGATATGTACTCATGGTCCAGTTCGTTGGCCACCAAGGTCACCAGACCTCACGCCAATGGATTTTTTTGGTTTGGGCTCACTTGAAGAATAAAGTTGATGCTCATAATAGACCTCAAAATCGCGAAGTACTTGAAGACAGGGTTAGGAGAGCCATCAACGAAATTACTCCAGCTCAACTAGTGAATGTTATGCGGGTATGCTTCGAAAAAATACAAAAATGCATTGACGTTAACGGGCGACATTTTGAACAATTAGATTGATGGAGTCTATCATAGGTGTTGAATTTCTGTTGAATTGAATTACAAAACTATACATGTTCCAAATGTCTGCTATTTTGTAGGAAAATTATCGAGATAAATATTTTGTTGCGTCCGATTTTGCAGTTTCAAAAATAATTCCAGACCTATAGAAGAAATTCAATATCATAGCCAATTGAGATGAAGTTGAAAGTTTCATTACAAATGTAGGTATAGCATGGAAATTATCTTCATAAAAATAAATATGAAACAAAAATTTGGAGGTTTTTTCATGTTTTATATTTCAATATGTATTGGAGTTTCTAATCAACTTCCTATGTTAGCATTTAATAGAAATGAGTGTATTGATGTTGAAAAATGAAGAAAAACTAAAATTGTAAAAATAGTTAGTCTGCCTAAAACTTATTGTATAAAAAGTTTGGCCATGAATTATTGTTATTTACTTATTGTTCAATCATCCATAGCTTACTTTCATGAAAATGTTCCGTTACGAGAGGAATACAAAAAGTATTTTTTTATAAAATCTCAATTATATCAGCAGATTGTGAATTGGGAGTATGATTGTGATATATCATTAGAAAGGTAATTCTATAGGGAATTGTAATTTTCAGAAAATATATACTTTTCATTTGAAATATAAAAATTGGATGCGCTTCCAGTCAACCCGGACATGTCATATTTAGTTTGATACTAGCTAAATTGTACATTCATAACATCAAATCGTAGTACCGAATTTGAAACATCCATATAAAATAACAACGAAGATACAGGGGGAAAATTGGTTCCGGGTCACCCGGTATATCAAGAATAGAATTTATGCTTGACTTGAGGGATAACTTCGTGAAGCCATGGTTACACCTACGAATTAACACCCCTACTTTGCATCGTACAATTCGCCAATATATATGCAATTTTCTAAACATTGAATGTTGCCTGAAAGGTCCATGCAAGTGGAAAAGAAGCGTACACTTTGTGCCTTTGGTACGTCGCGTCTTCATAGGATGACTACAAACTATTGCAGCCGCTGTAACCAAGCTGTCTGTGGAGAACATCGTGCTCCTTGTTGCCTTAATCGAGCAGAAAAATTCTGATGATTTCATATGGATTTCCTGTTCAATAAAGAGTCAATTTTGTTTTAGTTATTCTGAAAATTTTGTTTGTTTGTTTTCTATAGCTAATAAAATTTATTAACTTTACGAGTGTTTAGTATTTATGTGACTTGCATATACAGTGTGACACACTTAAGATGAAGACACCCCTGAATTTTAGTAATTTTTGAAAGCAGAGATTTTATTTTTGGTACAGACGTAGACCTCCATGGGCCGCACTTTCCGCAATACCCAGCCCGAGTGACAGCCTTAAACCCAGCCTACTGCGATCCCGCGAAAAGGGCCAATTCTCGATATTTTGATTCGCGTTGGAGATACCGAAAAAAGTTATTTGAAAAAGAGAGATTTTGACCCTACATACGCAAAATTCAAATTTTGAATTTTTTTGTAATTTTTTAAATTTTTTTCAATTCCGATTTTCAATTAATGGTTCTGAACAAGAAGCTACAGAAATGATAGAATAGACAAAATCAATGAAATAAACGTATTGAAATAACTAAAATAGAAATTTATTGGAACGTAGTTCCTTATCGCGCGTTGCGAAAGAGGGCTAGACGGAATAAATTAAGACCAAAAGTTGTAATGAGACTTTCGCTATGCCGTGCGGCGTGCGCGTGTTTCTCTGTCTGTCTCTCTCTTTCTCTCTCTCTCTCTCTCTCATAAAAAGCAAGCCAGTTATTTTCGTTTCGTCTATCTATTTCACATTGAACAGTGTGGTGTCGCGACGATTATTTTTGTTGAGTGTATACAGGTTTTTTGTACATAATAAATAATAAAAAATAATAACAATCATGAATCCTGACAGTGTTTCTGCACAAGTTCCGGATATTGCTGATGGAGTTAAGTAAGTAGAGATTTTATACAGACAATAATAAATGCTTATGTATTTTTAGCAAGTACGCATTATAACCTCTCTTTACTATTGTGCTAACCAAGTCATACGCGTTATAATCTCTCCATTATTGTGTGTTTAGCAAGTGTACGCGTCATAACTTTAATAAATTTTAAAGCAAATTATATTTTAATATTACAATATCGATGCGTATGTATTTAGCAAGCCGTGCGTGTTCTAACCTATACGCTGTTGTGTTTACGAAGTCGAGAGAGTATATATATATATATATATATATATATATATATATATATATATATAATTTATTTTAAATCCGCTGTATGAGTGTACGAAAGAATAGACAAGACGGAGTGCATATATATATATATATATATATATATATATATATATAAAATATTATTATAACTTAAAAAAAAAAATATATTACAATTCCTTCACTAATTAATCGAAAGGAACTTCGTTCCATACGGGTGTCCCTTGACACCTCTCAAGTTTTTTATTTTATCAAATGTAAGTTGATCGAATTTAGTCTCCTTTACTAGCCTGTCTCCAATTTTGAGTAATTTTTCAATATACTGTTGAATATAATTGGTAGCGAATGATACCATTTGCCTAATTTTGGATGGAAAATCGTCATTCTCAATGTTTCAAAAAAAATTCGTTTTTTTTTTTTAATTTTTGTGTTTTTTTTTAAGTCCGATTTTCAATAAATGGTTCTGAATAAAAAGCTACGAAAACAATAAATTCGCCATAATGTAGGAATAAGAATGAAAAAATTCAAATTTTGATTATTAGTTGTTACTAAAAAGCCACAGAGACGATAAAATCGGTCAAAATTAAATGACAATTATTGAAAAATTATTTATTGAACCGAATTCGAACAGGAAATGAAATAAACACTTATATTGGAAGTCAGTTTCAAATATCGTCTCTCTCAACTGGTCCGCCCTCAATTCTGATACATTTTCAATTCTTTTTCTATTATTAAGTTCTGGAATACTTATTTCACGGCAGGCTTGCCTTATTCTCTCACAAAGTTCTTGTCGATTTCGTGGCCTAGACTTGTGAACCTTATTCTTGACAGTTCCCCAGAAGTAAAAATCAATTGGTGTTATGTCAGGAGAGCGAGGAGGCCATTGTTCATATGGGCTATTTCTACCAATCCAACGTAATGGAAAATAGAATGATGAAGTAGATAGCGTCTGTAATTGAATATCAATGAAATGCCACAAACTATTTCCATTGATATTTAATTACAGACGCTATCTACTTCATCATTTTATATTTACTTGGCTCGAGTCATGCACACTTGGAAATTTCCGGTCTGAAGTTGGTCGAAAATCGTAAACATGATTGACACCGGCGGATAAACCAATATAATTTTCATTAGGTGTGCATGCGTGAATGTTTTCATGCATCACATTAACCCCCATCATCTTCGTCACTAACACAGAACTGAATTTGAAGGTGTGAATCGTCGGTTTCGAACAAGGACCAGTGGCTCAGGTGGAAGAGCGTTCGACTAGAAACCGAATGGTCCCAGGTTCGATCCCTGGCTGATCCACATTTTTATTTTTCAGTTCTAGTTTTCAATTTCTCGTCTGAATACCACAAACTATTTCCATTGGTAATGGAAAATGTTCGTTTAACCACTCTCGAACCATCCAAGAATTAGGAACGGAAGCTCCGTCTAGCTGAACGTACATCTCTTGTCGCACATTGAGGGGTAGATTTTCAATAATTTCCCATAATTCATTATCAAAAAAATTCAATAGTCGTTCAGCGTTAATGGTATTATTGAAAAAAAACGGTCCAATTATTCTGTCGCCTAAAATACCACACCATACATTAACTTTTTGAGAGTATTGGTCCTTACAGTTTATAACCCAGAGGGGATTTTTGGTAGACCAGTATCTGCAATGTTGAGCAGATACTATTGGTAGTGAACATAGCCTCATCAGTGAACAAAATTTTTCTTAGGAAATGTATATCATTTACAAAATTTCCTTGGGCCCAATATCGGTAATCTAATCGTTTATATGCGTCACCTTCTTTCAATGTGTGCAAGAACTTTGGTTTAAAAGGTTTGATTTTATGACGAACGAGACATCTTCTGATTTTCTCTCTACTCAAATTTAATTGCTCAGACATTTCACGCAAACTAATTTTGGGATTGGCACGAACTGAAGCTAAGATATTATCATCAACATGGTACCTTCGATTTCGATGTGGATTGTCAATAGCTGGACGATTCTTTAATACACTTCCAGTTTGAGAAAAAAGTTCATTCACGGAGGCTACCGTTCCATGTCGAATACGATTTCGTTGCGGATGTCTTCTGTTGAATTCACGAGCAACTTGTCTGCTACTTCGAGCACCATCACCAAATAATTTCAATTTTTTCTCGTAAATTAAGACGTTCAATGGGCATTTTGTTACTGTTTTTGACGCATTTACTTCCAAGCTGACATTTGGTATAAATAGTTCATTTGTTTCCATGACACTCTAGCCCAAATTGAAAACTGTTGAAACACAAAATATGAGACTTGTTTAAAACATTGAGAATGACGATTTTCCATCCAAAATTAGGCAAATGGTATTATTCGCAACCAATCATATTCAACAGAAAATTGGAAAAATTCTTCAAAATTGGAGACAGGCTAGTGAAGGAGACTAAATTCGATTAACTTACATTTGATAAAATAATAATTTTCAATTTTAGTTATTTCAATACGTTTATTTAACTGATATTGACTATTTTATGATTTCTGTAGCTTCTTATTCAGGACCATTAATTGAAAATCGGACTTGTTTTTTTTTTACAAAAATTACAAAAAAATTCAAAATTCGAATTTTACGTATGTAGGGTCAACATCGATTTCTAAGCAACTTTTTCAAATAACTTTTTTCGGTATCTCCAACGCGAAGCAAAATATCGAGAATTTTCCGTTTTCGCGGGATTGCAGTAGGCTGGGTTTAAGGCTGTCACTCGGGCTGAGTATTGCGAAAAGTGCGGCCCATGAAGGTCTACGTCTGTACCAAAAATCAAATATCTGCTTTCAAAAATGACTAAAATACAGGGGTGTCTTCATCTTAAGTGTGTCACACTGTATGTTTAGTGTTCTAGGGTTAATGAAACCCCTTCGAGGAATTTAGGCCTTTTGCAAGACAGCGCTTGTGCAGTCGCAAAGCAGGGGTGTTCTGCAGTTTGAGCGAAATAATTGCCAGAATCAACAACAATTAATCAGGAATCCACTATTCAAATTACTGCGGCTGTAGTTAAATTCATCGAGTGTAAATGTTCACCAAATTCGTGTCAGTATGTCTACGTCATTGTTATGGAAATCTTCGAATATAAAATTGCTGATGTATTGTTTATCCATTTTCTATTGCAGAAGCATAGAAATTAAGTTTCCCAGTCTTGAGGTGAAATCCTTTGAGCAGCAGAGGCGCAGATAACTAATTTTATTAAATATTTCAAAAATACGTTGAAATAATAAATATGCCATAAACGAGGAAGTATGTTCCAATAGGCAATCGGATCATCATATTTTTTTTCCTATGGTCGAAAAAAAACCATATTATCCAACAAAATACAACAAAACTATAGAATATTTTTTACCAGACCAGACACGCTACTGGCTTTTATGTATTCAGACCTCCTGAAACACGTATTAACTGGTGATTTATTAGTCACAACACATAGACACACCTACAAGCATTATCATTGGCTCACGGTCCGTTTCAATTGGCTGCTGCAGAACCAAACAGCTGTCACTCAAACCCACGTTGACTATCGGCTCTTTTGATCTCCTTTCGATCTCCCGTCCGCCGAACGAGAATGTTGACGAGTAGTATAGTTCATCCATTATCAATTGCAGAAGCATCCAAAACAAGTTTCCCAGTCTTGCGGCGGAATCCTTTTAACAGCAGAGGCGGAGATAACTAATTTTATGTAGATATTTAAATATATTAAAAATACGTTAAAATAAAAAAATATGACATAAACGAGGAAGTATGTATCAATAGGCAATCGAATCATCATAATTTCATTTTCCCATGGTCGAAAAACAGCCATATTTTCCATCAAAACACAACACAGCTATATAATATTTTAAAACCTATTTTGATCCCAAACCAGACCAGAGACGCTACTGGCTTTCATTTATTCAGACCTCCTGAAACAGGTGATTTATTAGTCTCCACGAATAGACACACCTACAAACATTATCACTGGCGGTCACTCAAACAGCTGTTACTCAAACCCACGTTGACTATCGGCTCTTTTGATCTTCAGTTCGCCAACGGAGAATGTTTATAGTTTTCCCAATATCAATTGCAGAAGCATAAAAAAGTCTTGCGGCGAAATCCTGTGAGCAGCAGTGGCGGAGATAACTAATTTTATTTAGATATTTTAAGATTTTAAAAATACTTCATAAATAATGAAAAATGAAAAAAAATCAAAGACAAGCTTTCATTTATACAAATACATTAAGAAAGAAAAATAAATTATTTCATTGTTTGATGTAGGTTATTCTGTGAGTAACAGATTCAAAAGCTTGCCGCGGATACAAAGACCACAAACGCTACTGGTTTTTAATCTTTCAGAGCTATGAAAACACAAATATAACGCGTGATTTATGACCTCCCATCGTATAGGCACACCTGCAAGCATTGATGTCCGACTTGATTGGCCCAGACGAATCGGTTGTAGAACAGACAGCAGTCACTCAAGTCCACGTTGACCAGCGGGCTCTTTGTGCCGACGGAGACTGTATACAAGTAGTACAGATTATTTTTCGTTCCGTTTCTTCGCATATACGCTCGTGTTAGCGAAGTGGGTTTTTATTTGCTCCCTATAGAAACAGCTTCTGCAATTGATATTGGATGGACTATACGAGTCGTACACTTCATTTTTCGTCCCGTCTCTTCGCATATACGCTCGTGTTAGCGAAGTGAGTTTTTGATTTGCTCCCTATAGAAACAGCTTCTGCAATTAAAACTTTAACAACATTATTTTTCAAATATTTTTGTGATTAGAAACAGAATAGCAAATCTTGAGTCAGTATATTGATGTGAATTTATTAGCAATTTCAAATATGCAAAGTTATGAACAGTGAGTGAAATCGACAATTTTGTTTGTTAAACCAAAATTGTTGGTGAAACATATTTCAGTACTTGTACTGTTGTCCAATAAATTTGTCGAATTCATCCTATTTCGTTGTGAAAAGCGAATAGATTATCTTCGGAAATTCTCGTGCATATACGAAGGTAGAATTCGTGCTAAAAATTCGCCACCCCAGCCCAGCGTGTCAGTCTGTCTTTTGTGCGCTGTGTAATATTACGGTAGGTGATTTTGTTTCAGCAGGTGGGTCAAAGTTGCAGAATTCCTTGCTTTATGAAATGGCCAAAGAAACTTTTGTCGTTTTGAAATTCAATTAATTCTTTTTTTTTTTCGAAGCTATACCAGGAAAGTACATTGTAAATGCCACTTTTAGAATAACATTCTGAAATTCAGATTCAACATTGTCTTCTTGGGATCATCAGAATATGAGGATGCCATATCTTTTCCCAACCTTAATTTTCCATAAAAAAATACCTTTTCAACACAGAGTAATTCACTATATTCTGAAAATAAGACAAAACTCCATTGGTTCAACAAAGATGATGTATGAACAGAAACGTCAAAAAAAGCATTACATTGGTATGTGTAGGAATGAAAGAGCTACTGAACATTGTTATCATAAATGCAGTTTTATAAAAATAAAGTCAATGATAGCTGCAGCAAGAAGAAACGTTATACAGTGCTAGTCAAAAGTCCCCTCCCCCCCTCGTATCTTTTGAACGGGTATACTTATAATAATGAAATTTGGAGGGTGGAAATAAACGGATGTAGGCTTCTCAACTGGTCATAACAGGTGACGCAATAGTCATAAATGACGTCACAAGGCCACTGTGACCAATAATTTTAAATGGGACCCTATAGCAAGTGACAGCTCGTTTGAAAGGTATTGAAAATACCTATTCAGTCATACCAATTTTGTTTGGGTTTCGGCTGATTTTGATTGATAAATTGAAGAAATACGAAAATTATAGTTTCGCATTTAATTAATAAAGATTTTAAAGTACGCCTCTGGTTAATTGTCAAAAAGGTTGACGTTTTTGAATTCTCTACTTGTCAAAAGTGTTTATACCTTGAAAATTTACCTAAGCTATTGTTTAACGAGACGTTTAAGTGTTTACACAGGCAAAATGGTACGTACTGTAGCCGACAAAGTAGCAGCTATCTAAATAATTGGTGAATGTAGAAACAATTTCCATGCAGCGGAACGACTGTTTAATGAGAGGTACCCCGATCGCCCTGTATCGAGGGTTTATTTGAGGGAGCTTCTTCGGAAGTTTGAAGCATCAGGTAGTGTTCAAGATGCCAAACGATCTGGTCGACCAACAATTAGTGATGACAAAAAAATTGACATAATTGGAGAAATGGTAGTAAACCCTACTTCTTCCACAGCCCAAGTTGCGTCTATCTGTGAAGTCAGTCAAAGGACAGTACATAGGGTGTTGGCTAAAAACAAATTCCATCCATACAAATTAAAAATGGTGCACCAACTTTCAGATGATGACCCCGACCGACGACTAGAATTCTGTGAAACTATGTCCAATAAAATGAACCAACAAACAGGCTACATACAGACAATTTGTTTTAGTGACGAAAGTACTTTCTTTCTCAATGGAAATGTTAACACTCAAAATGTGAGGTATTGGAGTGACACAAATCCTCACATCTTTCGTGAAAAACATACTCAATTTCCAGAAAAAGTAAATGTTTGGGCAGGTATTTTGGGAAACCACATAGTTGGGCCTCTTTTTCTCAATGCTAACTTAACCGGTGAATTGTATCTGGAGATGTTACAAAATGATATTGAGGCGTTAATTCTTGAAATTCTAGAAGATAATCCAGATGAATTCGACAACTTGGAAATAACGTTTCAACAAGATGGTGCTCCTGCACACTATTACGGTGCAGTAAGATGTTACCTAGATGAAGAATATCGTGGTAGATGGATTGGACGACGAGGTTCGATCGAATGGCCAGCTCGGTCACCGGACCTTACACTGATTTGAAGAATGTAGGGCAATTTCCGCTGACACACTGGGAAAGGTTTACGCTACAGCACCTGACAGTATTGCCATTCTGAAACAACGAATTGTTGAAGAATGTAGGGCAATTTCCGCTGACACACTGGGACGAGTACGACAAGAGTTTAGCAATAGGATGCATTACTGCCAGGAAGTAGATGGAGCACATTTTGAACACTTATTATAAGAACTGGTTCTTAAATCTTTATTAATTAAATGCGAAACTATAATTTTCGTATTTCTTCAATTTATCAATCAAAATCAGCCGAAACCCAAACAAAATTGGTATGACTGAATAGGTATTTTCAATACCTTTCAAACGAGCTGTCACTTGCCATAGGGTCCCATTTTAAATTATTGGTCACAGTGGCCTTATGACGTCATTTATGACTATTGCGTCACCTGTTATGACCAGTTGAGAAGCCTACATCCGTTTATTTCCACCCTCTAAATTTCATTATTATAAGTATACCCGTTCAAAAGATACGAGGGGGGGAGGGGACTTTTGACTAGCACTGTATAAACCTGAAATTTGGATACGTTATTTTATAGGTCCTTTAAAGTGGCACGAAGTACTTTCCGTTTGTCCATGTCTACTATGATGGACGGGAAAAAAAATAAAAACTATAAATTCTGTTTTTCGAATATATCTATTGACCAAAAAAAGGCTATTGTGTGTATAAAGTATTTATTTTTCATAGCCTGGCATAGATGCATTAAAATATTCTAATGTCATATATACTTTTCATTTATTGAACCACCCTTCTGAAAAAATATATTACCAACAAATTTTAGATATTTTTCCACAAAAAAATGTGAAGGGCAATTTTTATTCAGAATATCCAAACATATTTGAGCCATTTAAAAATAACGATACTGTTCTGACAAGAAATAATATTTTTTTTGTTGTATGAAAAACTAGAAAAAAAGATTCAACAAAATCTTATTTCAACCACAATATATATGCATGGACAATGTGATTTGAGAGAATGAAATTCCAACAGCATAAGGTTTACATAGTACTTCTTGTCAGTTTATAAATGATAAAAGCTAGTAACGGGATCGATAATATTAAAATGTTTATTTCACTACAATATAATGTTGATTAATTGAAAAAAGCAAATGAATTACTCTACTAAAAAAACATTCTTAAGTCAGTTCAGCAAAAAAACTGTGTAAAAATGTTGTTGATACACTAGTGCTCTTGTACATTCGTCAATAGTCTAGTTGAGGTATTAATATTGCTAAGTTTGTTAAACAGCGAAAGCCACAAACCTTTATATGTGAATATCGTCAATATCAAGATTTTTCAATTTAACCAATAATACTAGTGGACCTCGTGGGTTTCTTATTTTTTGTTATTTCAACAACTTTTTTCCAACAGTGTCGTCTTTGCCCTGGAACTTTGTTTCAGTGGTTTTAAATTTGGTCAGCGTGCGCCGAAACTCTTCCTTGATGTGGGCTTTGGGAAGACCACGGAAGAGGTCTGGGCAAGAAAATTGAGTGTTTGTCTCTTCCGTGGCAAGGCTGTCCGTTTCATCATTGCCTCCGATTCCCTTGTGACCTGGCACCCACATTAGAGTAACCTGATTATTCGTACGTTTCCATTCTGACATGTCCCGGGCGCATGTTCCGCGACATGTGCCGGCACATGTTGCGCATTTTTCTTCATACTGTCACAGTTTATAGCTAAAGAAACAGTTCGCTCACTTGGCGTCGGCACTTTGATCTTCATGTTCCCATTTGTACACTGCGCAACTCTGATTTTTATCCCTCGCGCATACCGCGTGTTACTGTGTTACTAATACTGACATTTTTCGTATACTTCGAAGAGCGATAATCGCGTACAGTCTTCTGCGCATCCTGAATTCTTTCCCTGGAGTGGATGTTACCTTGGAACATGCATTTGGGCCAAGTGAGCTAACTGCTTCTTTAGCTATAAACTGTGATACTGTTTTCGATTCCCTGCAGTATCTGCATAGAGGTTTGCAGTGCAAGAATACAGTTCAGTTGTAGTCCTACAGTTAATCAAATGCAGTATTTTTCAGTGTTTTTCGAGTGATTTGTCCCTTAAGAGCGAAAATGGTCAACTTAGCTACTTCTGCTTTTGTGGTAATGGCTGGGGCATACTATGAACTACAAAAAAAAGATAAAACAACCGAGATTGTGGAAGGAGCCTATAACGCGTTGATGAGAGACTTACGCCTCCAAAGTGGATACGATAATTTCGTCAGAATGATTGGAAAATGATTTTGAATCCTCAACAAACATTTTAGAGCCGGAAATTGCGAAAACCAGGGAATATCGAGAACCAATTTCTTTTAGTGAAATATTACCGACAACATTTCGTTTCTCAGCGACACAGGTATAGCTACAGTTCTTTGCGCATGCGCGTGTCCTGGACATGTGGCACAAGTTGCGGTACATGTTGTGTACCACAGTCACCTGGACAATTTTTGTCTCAGGCACTTGTGCCGCAACATATGGCAAACTGTTTCTATTTCAACAAATTTCTGGCACATGTTTCAGCACATGTGCTGGTACATGTCGCGGGACAAACTTTTAGTTATGGAAACGAGGCTTAAGGAATAGTTTTCTGCCCCAAGTCAGTAAAGACTCACAAGTGTGTGACTTTAGAGCTTTTGGTGCTGCTTAGCTGTCAAATAGGATATAGATATTTGCTTCCCTGGAGCTTCTTTCAAGGCATTATTGGTAGCATTTGAAAAATTGTTGGGGTTTTGCCTAGGGGTTTCGAAAGCCTAAAACTAGGACCCGTTACTCCCACTGCAGCCCTTTCGTCTATCTTGGATCCATGAGTTTACCAAACTGATGCATTCCTTTCTAGTTGAGACCCGTTCGTTGTGAATATATGGTGGTTTTTCCTAACCACTTCATAATTTACTTCAAAGTCGTGCAACAACACACTAGCTTGTACTTGTCTCAGAATATTTGCGGCTATGGTTCAGTGGAGATGGGAAGGTTCGTTAAATAATCACTGATATTATTAAAGTTATAAATGGGCGCCAGGTAAATCTATTCCCCTGCAAATATCCAATAATAGCCTTATTCAAGCACCAATTTACCAAAGTTTTGAAACACCAAAAGAAAATAATACCTCCAAATATCCAATAATAGCCTTATCCAAGCACCAATTCACCAAAGGGTTGAAACACCAAAAGAAAATAATACGAAGTACGACTCAAAGGAATTTATTGATTTCCGGTACAAACAACGGAAACAACCTTATTCGGTGATCTGTATCAAAGTATTAAGAACAAGTAATAGCTAGAACACCATTCAATATTGCAAGTGTATCTGAGTATCAAGCAGTAAGCACTATAGAATAAAATACAATAGTCGGTAGCAATCGAATTTAAGCACGGGCGCAGAAATTGAGAGGTTCATTCAACAATCAACATTTACCAAAATTACTGAAGAGAATACCAGCATTCGAGATTGGTCACCCTGTAGACTATGAACTGGGCCACCCTGTGCTCTCAAGTACTCGAAGTGCCATTGGTTTCCCATTACAAAACCCAGAAACCAAAACCAGGAACCAGAATCCAAAAACCATGAACCAAAATCCAAGTTTAGAAACCAAGTCCAGAATCCAGGAACCAGGGATCAGGAACCAGAAAGCAAAATCCAAAAATAGGACCAAAATCCAAAAACACCGACCGATAGGGGTTTTGCCCTTGGCACACTACCACCAAACTGCGTCACGTAGTTGAAAGGTTCTGCTGCACAGGATACATTCGGCCTTATCGCATCTGTTGAGTCTGATGAAAAATGTCCCAGGAGGTCGTCAAGCAGGTCGGCGTGGTGTGGAGTTTTCAAATCCTCCGTATAGTGCGAATTCCGGTAAATATAAAACACAGGCCTAACGAATTCATTCAGAATTCGCCAAATTTGGTTCGAAAATATTTCCCAATTAAAGATGATTCGAAGATTACAACTTTTTCAGAACCAAGTACCCCACAGACACCTTCACTTTTCCGACTTTTCCGCAGGGGAGCTATCACAAGGGTTTTCGAGTGAGGAATCTACAGGGTGGCTCACTAGTATAGAACCTACCACGATGTTCACTCCTAATTTGGACACGCAAGTTAAATATTGCTTATTATTGTTGTTTTATGCTCTACTTCTTGTTTTCACTTGCGTTGATGCTCAAACTATACTTAGATATTGTCTCATCTGCGGTATTGCTTGTATACTAGAAGGCAATACATTTATTGCTCATAGTAACTTTGGTATATATTGATTTGTTGAATGAACCTCTCAATTTCTGCAACCGCTCCTTAATTTCAATTGCAATCGCTACTTTTGTTATGGTTATGGATATGAATAGTTTGGCTATCGCTTGTTTCTTATAGTGCTTAATGCTTGATACTTGGGTACGCTTGTAAAATTGAATTATATCTGGTGCTCTAATGCTTTTGCTGGTACTTGAAGACTTGAAGTATTTGGTACCCTTGCGTAAATTCAGCTGTTCCTTTTTATGTTGATGTTACATATACAGATCACAGATTAGTGTTTTTTTGTACAGTCAATCAATAAATTCCTTAGAGTCGTACTTCGTATGTTTTCTGTGTTTCATTCCGTTGGTAAATTGGGATTTGAAACAGACTATTATTGGATATTTGGAGCTGAATAGATTTACCTGGTGCCCATTTATAATAATATCAGATATCCTGAGGCAAGTACAAACTAGTGTGTCGTTGTGCGATGGCATAATATATGATGGCTCGTACCTGGATTCTAGGTGAATATTTTCTAGAATTTTCAGATGTTCAATAGGATTTCCATCTTTCAAGTTTGAGGCCTGGTGTAGTATGAAGGCACTGTTTGCCGCTTCCTTCATTACAAACAAGTGCAGTAGTGGAAGGTTCAGCATTATAATGCTGCAGTGGGGCACGTGAATATCACTCGTCATTCTACGGCCTGAACCTGCGTACATGCAGTACGTCACAAGCAGCAAGCTAAGCAATGAGACAACGGCCGAAAGCAACCAACTCGCCACTCACGAGTGAAGGATGGGGCTATTTCGATGGCTCTATCAGGTACCATAAAGACGTAATTTTTCGATAATCCTCCTCAAATTGTGAGAAGCTTTCGCCATATAGCGAAAAGTAGCCACAATGGACGCTATTCCAATGTTGGTACTTTTCACTAGTTGGTCGCAAAATTGAGGTTTTTGATAATAGAAAATTAGGAATTCGCCAAGAAACATTGTAGCCGGATCCTCTGAGTTTGCTGTAAACTTTGGCTGAATTGTAAGTTTTTCCACAAGTTGTTTCTGAGATCGGCAGTACATGTTTTTGAATAGCAACCACAAAATTATGAAAAAAAAGAACCGTTATCCCCAGTCCTCCCAATTTCTATCGCCAATGAACAACAACACAGAAAAAAATAGCAAGCATTAAAATGGACATTGACTCAGTAAACATACGAGCAAAAGAAGGAAACACATGCAGGTTTGGCCAGACACAAGAAAATATGTACTTCCATTTACTGTGCAAATGCGAAGGGCTAGCACAGATGAGGTTCTCATAAGAGGACCTAGAATATCCAAAGATATGAAAGAACCACTGTCAGCTGAAAATACAAACTGAATGAAAACAAAATGTAATGAAAAAGCCCATTTGAATCCGAAAGCAATTTTTGTTTGAGATTTCCACACCTAAAATAGTTTTTCCAAATTTTCGATTAAAACTTATATCATACGTTCACCAAAAATTCATTTTTGTTCTTTCATACATTAAATAAATTCTTATTCAGTAGAGAGTTATTGCAACTTACAAATAAGCGCAGACTTTATTAAAAGATCCGCTACTAAAGTATCCTCTAACGCGATTTCGAAAAGGTGTTATTGCAACAAGCTTCTTCCAAGATGCTTAGGTTCAAGCTTTATTTTGACAAGTACGTCAAATTATGTGAAACAACTTCATGTAATAAAATTATATCGTCTTCGAATGTATATCTCTTTTTTTTCACTTTTCTTCAGTCATTGTTTCATCAGAAAAATAAACTTATGAAAAGAATCACACTATTGTTCATTAGTTGGGCGCATAAGTGACACTTGGACGAATTAATTCTTCACAATATTGTTGGGGTAGAAAATATACCACCACCAAATGAACCTGCTTTATTTGATTACGAAAACATATAGACGAGAAGGCTTAACAAACTTTAGGTTTCCAACTGGCGACAGATATATGACAGAAAAAACCAAATCCGTCAAAATAAAGGAACTTTTAATAAAAGGTTCTTGGCCTTTATTTAAATAAAGTAAGGGATGCCTGTATTTTAGATTGAGGATATCCTCAAAGTCGGACACAATGCGCATGTGTATATGTCAAAATAAAAGAAACCTTATTGAAAGAACTATAGAACGGACGTTGCAATAACTCTCTATTATCTTTTTAAAAGCTTTTATTTAACTTGCTTCGTTCGTATGTCATTATTTTTGGGTTCAAAATTTGTAATCCAGTTTTGGAGCACTTGCCGACAACCGATTGTGCTGAAATTTTGCAGGTGTTCATAATTCTGGTGACATTATAGATGTTAGATGAAAAAAACAAAATGGCGGCTCCAAGATGGCTGACGATTTTGTGATTATGGTCGATTCGATTCAAAATTGGTATGTGGGTTTTCGGGGCGAAGATTGTGAATTTTTTGTCAAAATTAAGATGGCGGCTCCAAATGGGGAAGTTTTGTGATTATGGTCCGATTATTCAAAATTGTATGTGGGGGTTTTCGGGGTCGAAGATTATGAATTTTTGTCAAAATTTATAAATTCGAAATGGCGACTCCAAAATGACGAAGGAGTTTTGTGATTATGGTCCGATTCTATTCAAAATTTGTATGTGGGGGTTTTCGGAGTCGGAGATTACGAATTTTTTTAAAATTTATGAAATTGAAATGGCGGCTCATGGATTTTTTTAAAAAACAAAATGGCCTCCAAGATGGCGGACGAGATTTAGGTTTATGGTCCGATTCGTATCAAAATTGGTATGTGGCGGTTTTCAGGGTCGAAGATTATGAATTTTTCTTCAAAACTCATAAAATCAAATTGGCGGCTCCAAGATGGTCGATGATTTCTGTGTTTATGGTCGGATTCTATTCAAAATTGGTATGTGGGGGTTTTCGGGGACGGAAATTATGATTTTTTCACAAAGATGGCGTACGAGTTTTGTAATCATGGCCCGATTCGATTCAAAATTGGTATGCCGGAGTTTTTGGGGTCGGAGATTATGAATTTAATCGAATATTATTGATGTTTTAGTTGGAATTCATAAATTGAAGATGGCAACTCCAAGATGGCGGATGAGTTCATCTTTGGATGGTCTCCTCATTGAAGGACTAGACAGCTCAGGACTTACAGGAAAAAGGCCTCATAATAACGATGCTTTGAGAAAAATGCATAGATTAACGCGTACTTAAATACTTAAATGCACAAAATAAAATAATTAATAAAAAACCTTTCGAAAGACAAGATTTTATTCAAATGCACTAAAAAGTAAAAAATAATTTCTTTGGATGTGTGACGTAGGTTATTCCGTGAGTTTTAGATCCAGCAGCTTGTCGCTTTTGTATTCGAACTGAAAACTTTGCGCGACAAGCTTTTGAATCTATAGGGGAAAGTCGGCTGGTATCGGCCACCTTAACTTTTTTTTACATTTTTGTGTAATGAGCGAGGGTAATTTTTTGATTTTCACTTGAAATAAATATTTAGTCTATCACGAATACACCCTCTTAAAATTATTTTTTAAAAATTTAAAGTAATGTAATTATTGAAAGATTCTCGAATACCTTACATTTTCGTATTTCCAAAATGTGATGGGTGGTATCGGACAAGGACTTTATGTATGGATAACATGCATGAGACTTTCTTCAGGGCTTCTTCCATATGTTGTTCATCCCATGTACCTCGTATGTTTCCCATGATACCTGCAAAGAGCAGAGAGCAGAGTAATGAGAAACATAAAAATGTCCGATACTACCCGCTACCCGTCCGGTACCACCAAAACCGTCCGATACCACCCAAAACGGAAGTGTCCGATACCAAACGAATAACACGGGCCAAAAAATCTAGTATAAAATAAAGATGGCTGGTGATGGTTTTACAGTTATAGACCAGGGCTGAAAATGGTAGAAAGTTAAAAAAAATAATAGCAGGATGGAACCCATTGGAAAAGGTAGAGAATATAACAAAAATGAAAGGGAAAATAATTTACGGGCGATCTGAGGTCGGGAAGTGGAAGGGGTGAGTTTTTAAGGGTAAGGGTTGAATAGCAAAGTTGTAGTTAATAAAAAAATCTACAACTTTTGTATTCATACTTTTTTCACATAACCTCAAAATGTTTGTGAAAAATTCAAATAACCAAGTTTTTGGTTTTTTATTTTTATCTTTTACAAAAAAAATATATTTTCCATGAAATCTGGTGAAAATTTACTTTTTTATGTCCCAAACACACTGTAATTTTTTTGATTGGAAATATAATTTTTTTCACCTCATTTTGACTTAATATCGAAAAAGCAAACTAATTTTCAATCGAAAATTCTCCCGTCAAAATATCAGCTTTTTTAAAAAAGTCGGTGGGCTTTTTGTTTGTTGAAATCTCTACTTTCTGATGGTGTAAAGAAAAGTACATTACCATGGCAGAAAATGCAAAGAAACGAAAAAAACTCGAATACGAATTCAATAAGACGTCTACAATATTTTGAGAACGTTGTAGAATTCTCTTCAAATTATATGCGTAGATGCCTATTTATTGCTATTTCAAGATAACTTATATACCTGAGTGACCTACGGAAAATTTTAGCCCATCAAAAGGTATTTCATAGAGAAGTGGGGAAGGGGCTAGGAGGGTCTGGGCCTTACTACCTGTTATTTCTTTGCATTTTCTGAGAACATTTACCATAGTAATGTATATTTTTTTCTGCACTATCAGAAAGTAGAGACTTCAACGAACAAAAAGCCCACCGACTTTTTCAAAAAACCTGATATTTTGACGGGAGAATTTCTGATTGAAAATTAGGGTGTTTTTTCGATATTAAGTCAAAATAAGGTGGAAAAATAAATATTTCAAATAAAAAAAATCACAGTGTGTTCGGGACATAGAAAGGTACGTTTTCACCAAATTCCGGAAAAAAAATTTTTTTTTTTGTAAAAGATAAAAATAAAAAACCAAAAACTTGTTTATTTGAATTTTTCCCATACATTTTGAGATTATGTGAAAAAAGTGTTGATACCGAAGTTGTAGATCTTTTCATTACCTACAACTTTGCCACTCAACTTTTTTCCATAGCACTCGTAGTTTTGCCGGACATCGAGATAAACCGTTTTTTACCCTTAAAAACTCACCCCCTTCCACTTCCCGACCTCAGATCGCCCGTAAATTATTTTTCCTTTCATTTTTGTTACATTCTCTTCCTTTTCCAATGGGATTCATCCTACTATTATTTTTTCTGGTTTCAAAAATTATCAACCCCGGTCTATTATAATAAAAATTAATCGTCAATCGATAGCGTTTTAAATGAATGTCTAATCATTCTAGATATACTTACTTTGGATGGAGATTCAGTCGTCAAAAATTATCTATGTACACCACATTTTTCACAAAATCGGCAATAACTATGAAACGACGTAGCGTTCTCTTGAAATAAATGGGAAGTACTGGTTTCTTGTTCAGATGCATACGCCATCTGACTGGCAAGCGCTTCATCACGCACCAAGTAGTCGAAATACCAACTATCCGATACCACCCGCTGTCCGATACTACCCAACCTTCCCCTAACTCACGAAATACCCTACGTCACTCGCCCAAAGCAATTATTTTACTTTTTACTGCATTAGAATAAAAGCTTGTCTTCAAAAAAACTTTTTAACAAAAATTAAACCAACGAAAAAATCAACTGAAAAGCAGAAAATAAAATAAACCTTCTTAGTCCAAATGATAATTGAGCTCCTAAACTAATGTTAGTAACTGATTTTGAGTCGGCGCCAAACAAACAATTATCGAAGATCATTATCTATGAAAGAAGTCATCAAAACGCAGCCGTGCATTTTGCTGCCATCATTTTACGCTTCACCTAATTCAATTGCTAGTTTGTTTGGCGCCAACTCAAAATCAGTTACTTACATAAGTGTAGGAGCTCAATGATCATTTAGACTAAGAAGGTTTATTTTATTGCTTTCAGTTGATTTCGTCGTTAATTTTTGTTAAAAGTTTTATTATTCAATTTTTGCGGCTAAAATCTACCAATTACTACCTACTTGTTTTTTGATTACTTCCAAAATACTTACTTACCCACCTTACTTCAACTATTACCAGTTAAATAATATGATTATCTACTTTTACTATTTGTTGTAATATAAATTATTTTCGTTGTTCTGGTTAGTTCATTTCATTACTTTGTATATCATTCCATCCTCTCATAAAATATACTGATTTTGACGGAACAAGAATAATGTCAGTAGCGATCTGTCATTGTCAACTACGTATGTGTGTGCCAATGTTCACTAGTGAAAAATCAATTATTCCCTATTTTTCCACCCGTAAGGGTGGCTAATTCCTTTCGAAATCCAAATATAAGGAATACCCTATCTATTTAAAAAAGGATCATCCAAATCGAAGAACCCAGTACAAAGTTATGCCTGATAGAATCGGTTAACGGACCACAATTCAGAGGGTGAGTGATCAATATCCTTCATTTCGCTACCCTTAGTGGATTTCATCTTTTAAATCAAAATGGGACCAAATTCGAAGTACACCCTATCCACTGAAAAAAGAATTATCGGAATCATACATAAAAAAATATGATGGAAAAACATAAAATATACGGGTCGAATAGAGAACCTCCTCCTTTTTGGTTTCGTTGGTTGAAAAGGATTTTTATTAATTATTTTTTTTACCTACGTATTAGTCAATCTGCTTTGAACTCCTAATTTCAGTTATTATTAACTGGAAATTTAAATTCGGGATTTGCCCAAGCAACCTTGGGCAATCTAGTATGAATACATCCATGATACTTTCAATGAGTTTCTCATTTCTCGATCAGACAGACGCGCCCACGCAGTCAATTCCTTTTGATATCAACATTTATAATTATGTTACATTATAGCGCAATCATCTTTTTGCATAGATTCCAAGTAATACAGTCGTACACAGATACGAGGTTAATGGCAATGGGACAAACAATTACTATTCATAGCTGAGATAAAATCGTATCGAATGATTTACAAGGAATTAGCATACGCCATGGCAATAACTGCATTATCTAATCGACCACCTAACGTATCATTAATTAATTAATAATTAATTAGAAGCCACCGAATCAATCTAATTTATTGTTGCAGGATGAATTACGACCGCAGGCATTCGAAGGGATAAGACAGGATTCAATATCGTCCTTATGATGGATTGTCGGCGGATGGAACGGATTGTCATACGGGGAACTATTCGAAGAAATCAGGTAAAATCGTCCATTCACCAAACAGATTCTTATTCGGATAGAGTTCAGTTTCACAGTCATGAAGTTTCAAAGCAACCTATATTTTTCGATAGTTTTCTTTAAATTCTGCCTCATATTTGCACTTGACACAAAGATACATTTTCGATTTGTTTGATACTATGAACAGGATGTTCATAAAATCAGATGTGGAATCATCTGCACGTGAAAGATAAATTTCAGTCACTATCTTCCATCATTCCTCTTGGGAGGTATTGATGTCGAGAAAGGAAACATTCTCAATTGAATATTCATTAAAAGATTTTTCTGAAAATTGAAAAATCTACGACAATAATAAAGTTATTTTTTGAAATATCTAATAGAAAACAACTACTTCCCCGGCTAAAACGACGCTGGACATTGAACTACATCTGATAGATTTTGTGGAAGGACCTTATAGTCCGGTATTTATAGACATTTAAAATAACAAAAATTCCCGGAGAGCCAAATATTGGTGGAGAGCTGGGGTTTACCATTACAAATAAAGTTTTAAAAATCCCCATCTATCGTATGTGTGCTACAAAAGTTATTCGGGGTCAAAGGTCAAAATTTGAGGTTTTTTGGATTTTTCTCGAAAACGGTAAGTTTTATCAAAAACAATCCTCAAACCAAAGTTGTAGATCTTGAAATGGTCTTCATGATTTTTTTCCTAAGAGTTACCATTCCTGAGATATCGCGATTCTAAGAGTCACATTATACATGATATGCACACATTTCCACGCCACCTGTGAGGTAGTGTACTCTGCGCGTTTTTTTTACCCTGGTTTCCCCTGTAGGCCTACTCCACTAACTGTCATGACAATTTTAGGATAATTCAAGGGAACAATACTCGTCAAGTTCTAGATATTACCTTATTATTGATATTGCTATTGCTTATTGGGTTAACTATTGTTTTGATTTCTTTAGATATTTTAATCAGATTCATACCCTTGAAAGTCTACTTCAACAGTCATGTCTTCTTCGATTTCTTCTTCTTCCTCTTCCTCCTGCTGGATGTTCATAAATTGTTCAAATGTGGCTGAGTCATTGGTCTCTTCATTAAAATCACACAGCTTCCTCTATTGTACTCAACTGGACATTTGAGCACGACTGACCTTGGCAATTAGTACACGCTGGAGAACACAGCAACCCGACTTTTTTACAGCCACATTTGGCACTACAACCTTCTTTGCAATTGCAAAAAATAGTGTTGAGGAGTTTTTCTGGAGCAGGTGGGAGTAAAGTTTGAATCGGTTCCAGAGTATTATCTATCAATTTCCAACCCCAGTCTTCTGGGTTCAGTTGATTGCCTAGCCATGTTTGAACTTGATAGTATACTCGATACGAGTGTTGAATAGCAGATGCCGATGTTGGAGGAAGACATGATAGTTGTACTTGTTTCTTGTTTCGCGTATTTTTCACAAAAGTTAAGTATCGGTATTTATCAATGCAAGTAATTGTTTTTGGAGCTCCATAAACCGCAAGAGGAAAGCGAATTCCTTCCGTAATTATTGTTTGAGGTGTGGAATCAATTTCTGTAAGTACTTCAGCGCAGTCACGTTATACATTTTTTTTCGACGATGATGGGCTTTCTTTTCCTCAGGTTCTTCATTGGCTTCATTGGCACAAAATAAACAGTATTTTTTTAAACAAAAATTTGATTCACTTACTCGCGTTCTAGTACGAGGTGGACTTATTTTTGAAGTACTAGCCTGTTCCTCATCACGTTGTCTTTTTACTGCAGCGATTGAAATTTTCCAGGTGTATGATTTTCTGCAATCCACGTTTATTGTAACAGATTTTTATTTCTTAAATACTCAGTGAACTCATCACCTCTCGCGACGCTAGCCTCGATTAAAGTTGGCATTCCACGATCAACCACAACTGTTTCATCTTCAGTTAAAAGTTTATTGCAAATAAAGCAAAACTGAGACATTTTTTTGAGCTATAAAATAGCACAAATAACCTAAATGGTAGACGCTTGTAATAAGTACGTATATTCACTTGAACTGAACCTTTAGCAATAAAAAAAACAGGTATATGAACGAGACCTACGGACAATAGAATAGCCAGATGTTTTTCAAGGCCAGTTAGGGACTGACTATCTTTTGAATAAATGTTTTCAGAATAGTACAATATATATAAAAGAGACACAAATAGGTATTTATACTTGTCTTAAGTGCCTGATTATGTATATATGTGGCTAAAATATGCATATCATGTATAATGTGACTCTTAGAATCGCGATATCTCAGGAATGGTAACTCTTAGAACTTTGGTTTGAGGTTTTTTCTGATAAAACTCACCGTTTTTGAGAAAAATCCAAAAAACCTCAAATTTTGACTTTTGACCCCGAATAACTTTTGTAGCACACATAGTATCGATGGGGATTTTTAAAACATCATTTGTAATGGTAAACCCCAGCTCTCCACCAATATTTGGCTCACCGGGAATTTTTGGTATTTGACCACTATTTTTATGTCTAAATTGACCGGACTATCAGGGGAGGCCGGGACATAATGAGCACTTTAAGCAAGTTGTTTAATACAGCCTTATCTGTTTACAATAGGAAGAGAGTATTTCACAAATTTATCAACTACGTAACAAGCTACAAAAAGCATTATCTTAATTCTTTGAAAAAAATGTGTAAAGTACCATTTGACAGCTTCTAATATTTTTGTCAAATGTCCATTTTGTCAGCTGGGGCAAAATAGACACTTTGAAGCATGAGCATGAGCATAAGTTTTAAAATGAATTAAAGAGGATCTGAATAAAAAAAATGCATTTAACTTTTATTTATTTCAGAAATACAACATTTTAGAACAAAGATTCAACATTTTAACACTTAAACATAACTTTTGCGTGTAAAAACAGTTGATGTTATTTTTTACAAAATTCACAAATATGATTACACTCTTCATCATTATCATCCTCCCCAGCACACGAACAATGTGCCCATTGATTTGTTGAAAATATAAACAGGATATTCATAAAATCAGATGTGGAATCATCTGCGACTGAAAGATAAACTTTAGTCACTATCTTCCATCGTCAAGATAACCTCTTGTGGGGTATTCATGTTGAAAAGGGAAGTAGTTGTTTTCTGTTAGAAATTCACAAAAAATAACTTCATTTTAATCGTGGATTTTTCAATTCACAGAAAAATATTTCTATCAATAATCAATTGAGAATGTTTGCCTTTTCAAAATGTGCCCATCTTCTGCATGACCTGCAAGTTACCCATCCTGCAGTGGATTGGGAATATAAATACCCGCAATACAAACATTCCACATCAGAACCATCATCACTATTTTCTTCGTCTGATTTCGTGCTTCTATTTTGTTTAAGTTTAAGTTTTTGTTTGCACTTTGGTTTATTTTCGTTTCCGCTTGATATAATTTTTCGCTTAGTGCTGGCTTCTGCGTTCAGGATTTTAGTTTCTGCCGCTTTAATAGTTCATTTTTGTATGGCCATTCGGTCAAAATTGCAGTTTTGCCTCCTTTTCACACCTTGCTTTTTGTCTAAATGGTCAGCTCTTTCGGATAATAAAAAATAAAATAAACAGAATATCATATGGCATGTACCATAGCGACTTTTTAAATCTGTATAAAAACCATAGAAAAATTGGGCGGCGTACTTCACCTCGTGATCACCCTATATTCATAGCGCTCTCTTATATCCATCACCGATACAAGTCGATAAATGTATGGATTTTAGGATAAATATGAATACGTACAGTGCATTGCAGTTCATAACAGTCACCTATCGACATTGTATCTCCGTCCATATCACCCTCCACCGCAACAGCAAAATTACCAATTTGGAATTTATAATTGATTTGAGCAAAGGTATCTAAGATCGCTCTTATCAGATATTTCAATACGAATTGTTACCTCCCCCAATTGGTGGGGAAGGCGGCCTACAAATCAGAAATGCCCATTATAAAAATTAATTTCAAACTCGAACACTTACCTACAAACTTTTCTCGCGAATATTAACGGGCCCTTAAAGGAAATTTCATTATGAACTGCCGCTAACTTTTTGACTGGAATAATTTCCTCGACTCCAAGTTTTGTGGAATTGACTTTTTATAAATATATCTAATGTTCTCACTGAATTTTAAGCATGCCATTATCTTCGTCTATATACAGTGCGTTCATAAAGTGTGGAAACGCTCCATTATCTTAAGAGTTAATCATTTTCATAGGTAAAACTCGGACAGGTCGATTTTGTGTTTTAGTTTTCCAACTTTTAAATATTTTTTCCCCACCACCTTACAAGATATGACGTGATCGTTTTTTTTTAATTGAACGGGTATATTTTTATATCAAAATTGGAAAGCCCATATTTTTCTGAGTTCAACTATACCACATACGTCATTTTAAGTTACAGTATACTGAGTATAAAGGAAACAGGTGCTCATATTTCTTAATATTTATTTCATAATTTATTTTGCAATGAAAACCTGAGAATTACTAGGTAGTTTAGACTAGTAAATTGCCAAACTTGAGTAGGCTATGAAAACATCTGAAAACCCTTAGCAACCAGACAATAAGTTCTTGGCTACCATTGCATGTCAGTATTGAATTGATTTGTTTCGTAGCATATCAATTTATAAGTCTTCAATAATACCTTTCTGGAAAATATTATCCTTAAAGAAATCATTTAAAATTACGGTGGTGCTGTCAGAAAAACAGCGAATAGAAGTTTTGATGATCTTAGGTTACGGCGATCGTAAAAGAAGTATGGCAGAAGTACGCGAAATCTTTAATGAAAAATTTCCAGATCGAGAACCAATAAGCAAATCGACGGTGTGCAGAATATCACATGAAATTAATGAGATTGGCAATGTTAGGAATAAGCCTGAGAGTGACAGGCCTACCGTTGCCGAAGACACTCAATTGATGGTATTACTTGGAATTGAAGAAAATCCTCATTGTTCAATTACAACTTTATCTGACAACACTGAGATCTGTCGTGGAACTAACTGTGCAGAAAATTCTGAGAAAAGCCACATTACATCCATATAAAGTTAAACTTGTACATGAACTTAATGAAGACGACTCCGATAGACGCATGGAGTTTTGTGAAATTATGCAAGAAGTGTGTAATCCAAATAATAGCTTTGAATTTAATGTCTTATTTTCCGACGAATCAACTTTTTGTATAAACGGTACCGAGAATACGCAAAATTGTCGTTATTGGACGATAGAAGCTCATACCCAATATCCCCAAAAAGTAACTGTGTGTGCTGGGATTCTTAGGAATGCCATTTAAGGACCATATTTTTTTGACGGTACTTTGACGGGTGAAAATTATTTGGAAATGTTACAAACTTATGTAGTTCCATATTTAACTGTAACATTTCCAGACATTAATCAACCTGGTCGAATAGTTTCTACTATCAGGATGGAGCAGATCCACATTATGCTCGAGTGGTTAGAGATGTTCTCAATGGAACCTTTCCCAATCGCTCGATTGGACGACGCGGTCAGATTGAATGGCCTGCTAGGTCCCCACATTTAACTCACATGGACTTTTTTCTCTGGGGGTACTCAAAAGATGAAGTGTACATAAATCAACCTACCAATTTGGAAGACCTTAAAGAGATAATTCAAACTGAAATTCAACGAATTACACCAGAGATGTTGTCAAACGTAACCCAAGAATTCATCAGATATAGTCAACTAATCCAAGGAGCTCAGTTCTAGCATGCTCACTTATGATATCTTCATTGAAAATTAAATAATGAAATGAATGTTAAGAAATATGAACACTGGTTTCCTTTATACTCGGTATACTGTAACTTGAAGTGTTACATATGTGGTATGGTTGAAAATATGAGCTTTCAATTTTTGATATAAAAATATACCCTTTCAATAAAAAAAAATCGATGACGTCATATTTTGTAAGATGGTGGGGGAATTTTTTTTTTATAAAAAGGTGGAGTGTTTCCACACTTTATGAACGCACTGTATACCATTCAATTTTTGATAGTCGATAATTAGATATGTATGAGGAAATCCATGACTAGTTTCTGGGGTTGGGTTTTAATAATGACTGCTACATTTCTTGTAAAAGTTATGAAATATGACCCCTTGAAAACGTTTTGATTTTGTTATGAATATAACAAATGATTTTCTTATGAAAATACATTTTGTTGTGAGGATATTTTACTTTTTAAAAATGTTCGATACTGAAGACTTTCCGAAATTCAAATCCCTACAGTGTGGATTTCTAATTGCCGACAAAATTACGTCTTTTTGAATATCTTCATTAACTGTAGCTAAACCTTGCTTTGGTGAATCCCTCACATGGCCTAATTCTCTGCATACCTCTTGTTGAGTCCGCATCATATTGCCATTACCAATCATGATTAACATTCCAAACATCTTCCTTTCAGATAAAAGCATTTTCAAAAAACAGTTTCAATGACAAATTTAGATTAAATATAATGTAAACGTACCTACGTTGAAGCGTTAACAATTCAGAATTGAACGTTCATGTTTATGTCAGTTTTTAACTTCAAATGTAAAACCAAATGGCAAAAAATATCTTCAAACAATAAAAATATACGTATAGTCGAGGGGCAAAGATCACCAATAAAAGTGGTTATATATAATGTTAAAAATATTCAGCGTGTTTTTATTAGTTTATTACAGTACCTAGTTGTATAACAATACGTAATATCACTTAATTTTCGTATTACGTTTATTCTTTATTCATGATTTTGTAAATAACTTGTAATTTTAGTATTGTTGTCCACCTTGTACCAATTTGACGCAACTTGTGATACGTTTTTGAAGTCAGCTTAGCAATGTAAATCCGGAAATAGAAAAATGGGGTGATCTATTTAAAAAACCGGTGATAACGTCATTAGGTATATAATATTATTATCAAAAAATTATTATTTAGAAAAACAGGAAATTAAAATAAAAAATCGACATGTATCGGGAATTTTTAATAATATTGTTTATGTACCTAATAATGAATTCATACGTTACTTTATGGACGTACTGTATAAATGGTGGCGTAGTATTTCTTTGAAATCTGTGGTTTCATTTTATGCTTGTCTTTACCTAGCACCACCAACCTTAGTATTGTTTGTGCTCTTTACCAACCAAGGATCACCTTTTCTCTTTGTATTTTTTCTTCAGAAAGATGTGCAACATTTGGAAAGCTAACTGTTCTCCCAGTTTATCTTTTATTTTTGAAGTCATACGTTTTTTTGAAAATATTGTACGTATCAAAGATTACATTTTAAATTGCA
>JAFIRS010005614.1:0-52908 GCA_018342105.1 Gonioctena quinquepunctata
TGAGTCGGATTGATTACCATTTCAGCAACAATTTCTACTTTTTTTTCTTCTGAAAGGGGCGGTCTTCCTGATCTTGGAGCATCTTCCAGCGTACTAGTTGCTTGAAGTTTATTTAAAAGTTCGCGCAAATATGACCTCGAAATAGTATTCTCGGGAAATCTATCATTAAACATACCGACTGCTGGATGATAATTTCTTCCAGCTTCTCTAAATATCAAAACTGCTTAAAATTTATCGTCTAAACTACGAGCCATGATCACACTTTTCATAAAAGGATTTAGGCGCTCAACGGACTATTTGTCAGTTAGCAGTTCAGTTTGACAGTAAACAAGATGTTACCGCGACAACTATTTTTTCCAATGCAAACTTGATTGAAAGCAACATTAGTGTTTTGGTTTGGGTTTGAAATGACCAGAATGTCACTTTTCAAACGTTTTATTTCGAAAACAATTAAATTTAGGAGTAAAGTGTATCAAAGAAAACTGTTGAGAGCTATGAGCAAATTTCAAAAATGGAACAATATACTATTTAAAAAAATTATTGAAGATGGCGCTCAGCCGCCATTTTGAAACTTTCAGATGTGATTTTTTCATGAAAATGTAGGTTTTGATCTCCTTTTCAAGCCGTCCAAATTTTGTTGCGATATACCAGGTGGTTCAAAAATTAGTAGGGGGGGACGGACTTTAGACGAGCACTGTATATCATCAAAATTGATGAAAATTATTCCATTAAAATAAATCGAAATTGTAGATTTATTTTATCCTTGAAGTATACAGGGTGTCCCACACTCGATAGCCTATTAGACGCTTCTGGAGAACGGGACACAGGATAATTAAAAAAATTTGGTTTCTTGAATAATTAGTTCTGCTCTATCGATCTATAATATATTCAGCGTTGCGGCGTTGCAGATTATATTGAGAAGTAGAAATAACTTTGATTTTTTAAACAAGACCCCCTGTATATTATTGCATGTTTTGCTTTGCTATAGCTTTACGATCATTTTTGTATGATACTTCCCTATACCTATCTCAAGCGGTTTTCGAGAAATGCATTGATTTCCTTATTTTTTGTGCAAAAAAATAGCTTCAATTAAATGTTTATTACTGCGGTATTTGGACTCGTAAAAAGCTGAAATTTTGGGTGTAGTTTACCAATGTTCTGTGCATCAGTTATGTCTGAGGAAATCTGTTCTCCATTATACAGAGTCGTTCAAAATTTGTGATTTTTTTGATAGATACAAAAATGATGAAAAGTACATTTTTTTAAATGGAACACTTTGTGTATCATCGAATATCCTGAAAGACAATTGAAGTTCCTTCCAAATGATGTATCATGTTCCAATACCTAGTCTGGTTTCCGACATAAAAGCAAGTTTCTATAACAATTTAAAATATCTGCATTTGAATATGTATTATTATCCATTTTGACAGAAACACCATGGAAATCACTGCTTGTCAAACTTAAAGATTGTCTTGCTCTTTTCTGGTCACGGCACACTACTACCACTTCCATTTTCCAGTATAACAAATCGAAATAGGTAATATTACCCAATTGAAATGATCTGATTAAGAAATCAAATCAATCTGTAATGATTCGCTTAAAAATGTTCATTCTTTTGAAGATACAGCTGAAAGTTTTAACTCTCAGATGATACAATTCACTTTTAGAAGAGATTAATTGAAAAAAAATTCAAGGTTTTTTTTTAAGAAAACTGCGGGTTCTGCTGCACTTTAGGATTTTATAAAAGGTGGAGATATGTATACGACATGCTCAATGAAAGTTATTTGTATTTGTCAATAGAATCCAAAAACAGAATGAGTGTTCCATTTGAAATTCGAAAGTTGTTATTAGTTAAAGTACATGTGGCAACACTGCAGTATTTATATCTCAGATCTCCAATAGGCCATCGAGTTTGGAATACCTGTATATCAATCATTCTTTGTACAATCGGTTCGTCATCTTATCATTCATATACTTCAATACACTACAGAACTTTCTGCATGTTCTCGCTAAAATTTGATCACATTGACCATGAAGATGAACAATTTCATCAAAACTTCGTTTGAATAGTTATTGCCTTCCATTTTGATTCTTTTCTGATCAAACGTTTTATTATTGATGCACCAATTGTCGAATTTTCTTAATGACATATTCCATGACATTTAAAACAAAATATGGCAAAATAATCCGATTTTGATAGAAACTTGCTTTCATTTCGGAAACCAGATTGATTAGGTATAGGAACAAGATCCATCATTTGGAAGGGACTTCAATTGTCTTTCAGGATATTCGATAATATACCGGGTGTTCCATTAAAAAAAATGCTTTTCACTATTTTTTTATGTATCGGAAAAAATACAAATTTTGAACGACCCTGTATAATGGAGAACGAATTCCCTTGAAAATAACTAATGTGTAGAACATTGATAAATTACTCATATAATTTAAGCTCTGTTAGAGTCCAAATACCGCAGTAATAAACATTTAATTGAAGCTATGTTTTGTTTTGCACAAAAAATAAGGAAATCAATTAATTACTCGAAAACCGCTTGTGATAGGTATAGGGAAGTAATATACAAAAATGATCGTAAATCAATAGAAAAGCAGAAAATCCAATAATATGTCTCATGGGTGTCTCATTCAAAATATCAAAGTTGTGGCTACTTTTCAATATAAGCGGCAACGCCGAGCGCTGAACATATTTTAGATCGATATAGCAGAACTAATTACCCTAAAAACCAATTTTTCTTAATTATCCTGTGACCCGTTCTCCAGAAACCTCTAATAGGCCATCGACACCCTGTATGTAGGATGGTGGTTATATTGATTCTGCATATCATTTTGCGATTGGAAATACAACTGTTGAACAATAAAATTTCTCATTGTCGATAGTCCACGTAGATTGGCGTGGGTAATACTCCCCACTATTCAACAGGAACATCATATACAGGGTGTTTCTTAATAAAATGCAAATATTCAAGGAAGTTATTCTTGGGTCCATTTTGAGAAAAAACTTCATATGTTCATATGTTCATGTTCTAAAGGTCTTAATTCTTGAACTACAGGGTGCTGAAGTTTTAAGGAAAAATTTCTTTTTTATGATAACTTTTGTATAATAATAATAATATTTATTCACTCCAATATATATTTTTGTTTACATTTTCATTTCATATACAGTTATTGGTGGCAAATAAACAAAGAGTTCCATTTCAACCGTGAGGTTGTGCATTGATTGTTTTATGTTTTCAATGATGTAGTACAAGTGCAATGTTGTTATGTTAGTATTGATATTTAACTAGAGTATATAATATGGAGTAGGACACATATATTCTTGAAAGAAGAGAAAAAAATCGGTGTGGAGTTTATTTGCATTGCATTATTGTGTGTAGGGTGTGTCTGTCAGTTTACTCGATATAATCTTTGAATTTGTATTTAATGATTCGTAGAAAGTGTTCTAAGTAAGTTTTGTACTTTTCTGGGAGTGTTTTTTTTTGTTGGTACATTAACGAGCGTTGGCCGATTGATTATTTCATTATGTTCATAGGAATATTTTGCTCAGTTCGTGTTTCATATCTGTGTTCTAGTTTTTTAATCAAGTGTTTATTTTTATATAAATATAATATATTTATAGTTGTTTAGGATCAAATATTTTAGTTTCATTGAATGGATCATTTCTAGAATAGGTACTTTTTTTTAATATATAATTTTTATAATTTTTTTTGTAGAATCTCTAGTTTTTTCATATACGTTGGTAGGGCTGTTCCCCAACTCAGAATGGCATACTGTATTCGAGACTCAACGAACGCATAATATAATGTTTTAAAATGTTTTCGCATAAAAAAATAAAATCTCGCTAGACCCCTTATGAGAAAAAACAATTTATGCAACTTTAAACAAAAATGTATTAAAGAGATTAATTTTTGAACGATGAGATTATGAAATTAAAGTTATCTAAATACATTTTGGAACACTATCACAAAATTACCCTGAACGCCCAAAGAAATGAATTGAATCAGATATTCAAAATGTGAACCTCCTGCAAATATGCATGCCTCTGCTCATTTTCTCATGGATTCACGTACTCTTTTGAAAATTCCGGGACTGTTTCTAATAGTTTCGCAAGAAGCCATGATGCGATTTCTCAACTGCTCTTCAGTATGCATTGGTGTGCTGTAAACCAATCTGAACTATTCGGGGACCTAGGTGGTCTTGCCTGTGATCCTCCGCGACCTATCCAGTAATTACTGTAATTTTGGTTTGAATATTTGCGCGCCAGAGCACTGCAGTCGATTTCTCACTAAAATGGGAACATCTTCCATCAAAGCTGGTAATTCTTCTTCGAGAAGCTGCCGGTAATTATGCCCATTCAACCTCGCATGCAGAGAATGGGGCCAAATTGAATAATCCCCGCATTTTCCAGCCTACACGTTAACGAAAAACTGATCCTGGTGACGGGTTTCCAAGATTGCATGTGGACTTTCTTCAGCCCAAAAATGATTATTGTGAAAGTTTTGGATGGCGTTTCAGGAAAAATTGGCTTCATCGGTGAATAAAATTTCATTATCAAATAATGGATTTTCATACACTTTTTGAAGAAACCATTGGCAAAAGTTCATCCGTAATAGAAATTTGCGAGGCAGTAGCGTCTGAACCCGTTGGATATGATAGGGATATTTCCCAAACATGTGAGATATTCAATTTCTTCCTAATTTTTCGTGTACTTAATCCGGAATCTTCCTCAATTGAATTCAAAACCACATCAATTTCTGGTGTTCCTACAGTACGTTGTACTCCTTTTAGAAGATTTTCTGGTTCAAAACTTTCCTTTTCGCACAAACTTCTATAAATGTTTGGGAATGTTCATGCATCCGGAATATTTATATTTGGAAAGCGGTCTTTATACAACCGCCTGGCTTCCAGTGCGTTACCTCCAGCAAGCCCATACATGTAATGGATATCTGCACACTCAGAATTCGTAAAATGGACCATGTTTTTTCAATAATATTGTTGATTTTGATCACTCAAATACATGTCAACTAGGCTAGGTAGACAACTGTCAAAACTGTTTATGTTAACAAATCAAAAGGCTTGTTTTGGTCGCAGTAGGGAAGGTCCTAGAACCGTTCGAAGTAGTCGGACCCTGGCAAAATCTTTCACGCTACGTTTGTCCTGCCTTCGAACCAAAACAAACCTATAATCTGCTTCTTACCTACTAGATACCTTTTCAAGTGGGCTATGTTCTGAAGAGCAACTCATTATAATAGTACACGATGGAACCAAAGACGGTTTTGTAGCCAATGCGTTATTATTATCTGCTGCAAGAATTAAACTCTATGCTTCTGATCATCATGAAGACATTACATCAGACATATTTGACAAGCGAACAGCTTCTACCTAATATTCCTTCACAGTCAGTAATCGTTATGGACAACGCATCGTATCACTCGCAGCAACTCCGTAAGATATCAAATAGTAGCAGTAGAAAAGTTGAAATAATTGCATTTATGTCTGAAAACCATATACCTCTTCCTTGATAATACCCAATTTCATAACAACGTGCAAATAAAAGAATTTTGTTTTTGTATGCGAAAACCGTGTACGTCGGTCGAAAAAAAAAATCAAGAGATCAGATTTGCCCAGGAAGGAATGAAGATTTCAAAAATAATTTTTACTTTAAGAAAAAGCAGTGGCGTATCACTTTTCTCTTCAAAATTATTCAGTGCAAATCCCGCACGAACGCCAATGGTCTGAATAAAAAATAATGTTGAACAGCAGAAAATGCCTCTTGATGCAAAGAAGATGCTTACTACGGGTCATACCAAAGTTATAATAAAAAAAGAATTTTTTCTCAAAACTTTAGCACCCTGTAGTTCACAAGTTGAGACCTTTAGGACATATGTTCATATGAAGCTTTTTTCTCAAAATGGACCTAATAGACCAGTGCTGAAACATTTGAAAATGGTAAAAAGTGACAAAAAAAATAGTGGGATTAAACCCATTGGAAAAGGAAGAGAATATAACAAAAATGAAAGGAAAAATAATTTACGGGCGATCTGAGGTCGGGAAGTGGAAGGGGGTGGGTTTTTAAGGGTAAAAAACGGTTTATCTCGATTTCCGACAAAACTACGAATTCTATGGAAAAAACTCGAATAGCAAAGTTGTAGGTAATAAGAAGATCTACAACTTTTGTATCCATACTTTTTTCACATAACCTCAAAATTTATGTAAAAAATTCAAATAACCAAGTTTTTGGTTTTTTATTTTTATCTCCTACAACAATTTTTTTTTTCCACGAAATTTGGTGAAAACTTTTTTTTTATGTTCCAAACACACTGTAATTTTTTTTGATTTAAAATATTTATTTTTTCACCTTATTTTGACTCAATATCGAAAAAGCACCCTAATTTTCAATCGAAAATTCTTCCGTCAAAATATCAGCTTTTTTAAAAAGTCAGTGGGCTTTTTGTTCGTTGAAATCTCTACTTTCTGATGATATAAAAAAAAAGTACATTACTATGACAGAAAATGCAAAGAAACGAAATAAATTCGAATCCGAATTTAATAAGACATCTACAATATTTTGAGAAAGTTGTAGAATCTTCTTTAAATTATATGCGTAGATGCCTATTTATTGCTATTTCAAGACAACTTATATACCTGATTGACCTACGGAAAATTTTAGGTATTTCATAGAGAAGTGGGGAAGGGGCTAGGAGGGTCTCGGCCTTACTACCTGTTATTTCTTTGCATTTTCTGAGAACATTTACCATAGTAATGTATATTGTTTTTTAAATTATCAGAAAGAAGAGATTTCAACGAACAAAAAGCCTACCAATTTTTTTTAAAAACCTGAAATTTTGACGGGAGAATTTCTGATTGAAAATTAGGGGGCTTTTTCGATATTAAGTCAAAATAAGGTGGAAAAATAAATATTTTCAATTAAAAAAATTACAGTGTGTTTGGGACATGAAAGAGTAAGTTTTCACCAAATTTCGTGAGTTTTTTTTTTTGCAAAAGGTAAAAATAAAAAACCAAAAACATGGTTATTTGAATTTTTCACATAAATTTTGAGATTATGTGAAAAAAGTGTGGAGAACAAAGTTGTAGATCTTTTATATTATTTTTTTCCATAGGACTTGTAGTTTTGCCGGAAATCGAGATAAACCGTTTTTTACCCTTAAAAACTCACCCCCGTTCCCGACCTCAGATAGCCCGTAAATTATTTTTCCTTTCATTTTTGTTATATCCTCTTCCTTTCCAATAAGTTTCATCCTACTATAATTTTTTTTGGTTTCAAAAATTATCGACCCTGGTCTATAAGAATAACCTCTTTGAATATTAGCATGTTATTGAGAAACATCCTGTATAAAGACTCAATTTTTGAGTATTCATAGAGAAATATTAGTTTATTCACCAAAATCACCCGTTTATATTGAAATTTTCCATTTCAGCCAAAACGAAGGAGCTAAAAGTTGTTACTCGTGATCGAATGGTGCAAATTTCCAACATTATGAGTAGCCTGTTCAGAGTGGAAAGATCCGTTTTGCGGGATGCTCAGAATAACTTTTCCGCTACAGACAAGATTCTCTACCATCTGGATGATTTGTTAGTGATGATGTCCAATGATAATAGTTCTGAAGCCATCGTCCGGGACAAGTTTATGGTTACCAAGTATGACCTGAAGAACACCGACATCATTGGATTCAAGTTGGAACAGTGCACTAGAATCAATTGCAAAGTTAGTTAATTGTTCACCAATTTTGCAGAATTTTGACGCAAAATGAGAATACACATTTCCTAGTACTATACTTTTACTCTCAAAATCTTTTTGAAAAATTGGAATCGGACCACCTATGACGCATCCAATAAAGTGCATTAAAAAATTCAGTTTGCAATTATGCCAAAACTAATAATGCGACAGTGCCTGCATTTTCCACACATAAAGATAGATAGATAGATAAGATAGATAAGTTTATTTCTCAGAATCGAAATTACATTTGGTATTTTTACATATTTCAACAAGTATATGTTAGATTCTACATAGCATACATCATCGAGAAAGTCTAGGGGTGTAGTGAATGAAAGCGAATGTGAGAAAAGGAGAAAATACAAGAAAACATAGAAATACATATATACATATATACGAAGAAACATATATACATACATAAAAAAAATGATTCTTATTCTAATTTTTAGGAAAAAAAATCGTCTAAATGATAAAAAACATTTTCATGCAGTAATTTTTTTAGCTGTCTTTTGAAACGATATTTGTTTAGAGATTTCAAGTTGGAAGGTAGGTGGTTGTATACTTTGATTCCTGAATACAGTGGCCCCTTTCTAGTTCTGTTGTGATTATAGTTTGGCAGAGGGTATTCTTGGTTTCTAGTTGGATATGAGTGCTTGTTTGAAGTTAATGATAATGTTGATCGATTTTTGTGTATCAGCATACTTATTTTAAATATGTAAGTGTTTGCTGAGGTGAATATTCTGTGGTCTCTGAAGAATGTTCTACAAGAGTATCTATAACTCAAGCCGAATAGTATACGAATAGACGAATAGCCCTTTTCCGGATCATAAATACTTCAGGAGCATAAATGGATGTGCCCCAAAATTCTATACCATACTGTAATATGCTATGAAAATATGCGAAGTAGACTAGTTTCGTTGTCACGAAGCTGGTATTTCTCTTAATAGTGCGTAGCGCAAAAATTGACCTACTCAATTTCACTTGAAGTGCAGAAGTATGATCTAGCCAGTTCAACTTGTTGTCAATGGTTATTCCTAGGAATTTTGTTGAGTTCACGAAATCAATGGAGTTTTTGTTGAGGTGTATAGTGATATCATCAATATCTTTATATAATCTAAATAATATATTGTTCGATTTGGAGAAGTTGAGAGACATTGAGTTTGCCAGAAACCAGTCTGAAACCCTTTCCATTATTTCTTCGGACGATGAAGTGAGTAAGTCAGTGTTTTTCTCGTGAATTAGTATACTTGTGTCGTCGGCAAAAAGTGTAAAGGTAACTGTAGGAAAGCTACGAACAATATCATTTACATATATGAGAAATAATGTCGGACCTAATACTGATCCCTGTGGGACGCCAGCCTGAATTTGAGTATATTCTGAGTCCTGAAGCGACACATTACCTAACATTTCATGTTTTACTCTAACACACATTAATCTTCGTGATAGGTATGATTCAAACCAAGCATTAGACAGACCTCTGATACCATAGAAGTTTAATTTCTCTAAGAGTGTATTATGATTTACGCAATCGAATGCCTTAGAGAGATCGCAGAAAGTCCCGAGTAGGTATTGTTTCGATTCCAAAAACTCGTGTATTTTTTCTATCATTTGGAAAGTAGCATCCGTAGTATTTAAGTTTTGTCTGAATCCGAATTGCGATTTTGTAAGTATTTGTTGTGTGCTCAAATATGATAGTATTTGTTTGTTAACATCCCACTCCAATAGTTTTGAGAAGCTTGAGAGTAATGAAGTGCCGCGGTAATTATTAGAACATTAATCTCTACTATGTCGTGGAAAGCCTACACTACAACTTCAAAAGTTTTCCAACTTTTCCGGTTTTTCTCCGTTATTAATAATACGATCGAGTCGCGTTAGGGCTCATTTTTTTGCATTTTAATTCTCTACAATTTGTCTATTGAGAGTATCGATATTGCTTCATTAGTTTTCAAGTTACAAGTCAAAAACGATAAAAAATTTAAAAAATGATTTTAAATGTTTATAACAAATTAAGCAATGACAGTTGGGAGTAGAAAACATAACAGGATATAGTTACGAACCGTCTTTCGTATGGTGGCACAGTGGGTTTCCTGGTGGTATTTTTGTCACAGAATCAATTGATCAGGAAATCTCTATTGATTGATGATTTATTTCCGTCTCGACTAGTTCCCAGAAAAAGGTGAAACAAATAACTCTCACAATGAGCTAAAAATTATTTCGGCTGCACGATGTAAGATGAACATTTTCCGTATAATGGTTTCTTTCAAGAATTCAATACAATTGAATCTCTCTGGGACCAGAATGGAAATATGATTATAAGAGACCGACAGGATGTTACACAAAAAACGCGAAAATACGTAAAAAAAAAAGACAGGGGGGCACATTTTATCATACAGAGACTTTGGATGTCCTCTAGCCCAGAGCCAGAACTCCTTTTTACACTTGCCGACATCCGATTGAGCCGAAATTTGGCAGGTGTTCATAATTCCGGTGACAATGCATTACGAAATTTTTGTTAGAGGAAAAAACAAAATGGCGGCTTCAAGATGGCGAACGATTTTTTTTATTATAGTAGGATTTGATTCAAAATTGGTATGTGGGGGTTTTCGGGGACAGAGATTGTGATTTTTTTTCAAAATTCATAAATTCAAGATGGCGGACAGTTTAGTGATTATGGTCAGATTCGATTCAAAATTGGTAGTTGGGGGTTTTCGGGGTCGGAGATTATGGTTTTTTTGTCAAAGTTCTAAAATTCAACAATGGCGGACAAGTTTGTGATTATGGTCCGATTCGATTCAAAATTGGTATGTGGGGGTTTTCGGTAACGGAGATTGTGAATGTTTTATCACAATTCATAAATTCAAGATGGCGGCTCCAATATAGCGGACAAGTTTGGTGATTATGGTCCGATTTGATTCAAAATTGGTATGTACGGGTTTTCGGGGTCGGCGACTATTAATTTTTTGACAAAATTCATAAAATTAAAAACAAAATGTAGATATAGGTTTATGATCCGATTCGATTCAAAATTGGTATGAGGGGGTTTTCAGAGTCGAAGATTATGAATTTTTTTTCAAAATTCATGAATTTAAGATGGCGGACGAGTTTTGTAATTATGACCCGATTCGATTCAAAATTGGTATGTCGGGGTTTTTGGGGTCGGAGATTATGAATGTAGTCGGAGATTATTGATTTTTAGTTGAAATTCGTAAATTGAAGACGGCAACTCCAAGATGGCATATGAGTTAATCGTTAGATGGTCTCCTCATTGAAGGACTAGATATCTCAGAACTTACAGTAAAATGGCCTCATAATAACGATGCTTTAACAAAAATGCATAGATTAAGGTGTACTTGAGTACTAAAAATCACAGAATAAAATAATTAATGAAAATCCTTTTAAGAGACAAGCTTTCATTCAAATTCACTAAAAAGTATAAAATAATTGCATTGGATGTGAGTCGTAGGATATTCCGTGAATTATAGATTTAAAAGCCTGTCGCATTTATATTTTTTACTTTTTAGTGCATTCGCGTAAAAGCTTGTCTTTAAAAAGGTTTTTATCTTTTTTGTTCAAAAAATAATTCTTTACATCAGTCTGGGAAACTGCAAATCAAAATATGATAAAACTAGTTCAAGTAATACAAAACAGAATAATAAAATGTATATTCAGATACCAGAACCTTGAACCATGAATAAACTTATATAAACCCAATGAATTACCCAATATCAGAAATGTATATAATTTCTGCTGTTCAATTCACTCTATAAAAAATTCTACTAAACATTCTAACCTCACATTCACACAAATGGTCAATATTTTACCAAGGTGTAACGACAATAAATAATTTGTCACAAATACTTGAAAAAAGTGCGTGTCAAAAGACATTTCAAGATTCATTTGAAAAAATATTGGATTTCTCAATAAATTATTCATTTTATTCTGGAGTACATAATAATCTAAAGAAGAATTATTAGAAAAACATATCCATATTTATTGATAATCCCATGTTTTTTTTCATTAAATAATTCATGCACTTCTTTAAAAATACATGTTATTTATTATATTCATTGTATGCCTTATATAAATATATAAATAATTGTATTATTTATTGGGATAAATAAAGTTGTTATTATTATCATTATTAATTCTAGGTATCTGTCTTGACGAATGGAACTAATATCAGTGAAGTTGCCAATGATGATAATTTCAATATGGCCCTACTGCTAAGCGAGGAACTACGCCTTCAGGTCCAGGAAAATGAGGATGCTGTTCATTTGATTGCGAGCATTTTTTTCGGAGACGATTTTTTCAATGATGAATCAGGATCATATAATACCAGCAAAATTTGTGGAGTTTTGCTTCCAGGTATATCTGAGGAAATATTTGTGAATATGTTAATCAGCTGTATCTGGCTTCCACCGCCGATCTTAATGATTTTTGGGTTACTTACATAGCTGATCACGCATCTACAATCAAATCTTTGCGCTCTTTGATACCTTCGAATTATGGGTCTTCAACCGTCAATGAAATCTTTGTATTTTAACAATTAATTTTATGAATATTCACACTATTTTCATCTTCTACTCTCTACCCTTCTGATATGTTCAGAACCGTAAAAAATATTTTGCGAAAAAAGAGAATTTTAAATATGATCGAATTTAACTTCAAATCATTTGTTTTCAAAATGAAGGAGGTTATGAATATAACTATATGGAATAGGGTATATTTTCGAGGGAAATATCATGAGTGCTGAGGATTTGATAGTTTATTTTTTTTTAATATTGAGAAAGCATTTTGTGGATTGATTAAACTCCGAAAGCGAAGCTCGATTGTTAATAAAACCGCAAATTGCACGAGATGAATTTTCTAGAGGCAAATTGCTTGAGGTGTTTCTAATTGGGTTATTTTATACTAATTACTGTTTCTCAAGTCGCTAATGGGATCTTGATGGTTATATGGGGATCAAAGAAAACAAAGTGGAATACAAAGGCCCATTATCCTCATTAAGTAAATTTTTATTATCGTTTTTGTGGATAACTATACTCTCCAGGCAGTCTAATTTTCTAGTGTCGTTGACCAATTTGATCATTTTCAAATTATGAATATTAATTTTGTGACAAAATTCGATCATATGGTGCGCCTTTGGTTGGTAGCATGGGCTCAATGCTCACGGAAATGCTCGCTGATCCTTTTGGAAATTTAACGTTTCATCTGACCTTAATAGACTTGTTTGAAGGTTGTAGATGATGTGGTAACTTGATTACTCTCGTTTCGGACATCCATCGTCTTAATGGATTTAAAAGGTTTTCACGACGTTTCGAATGCTTGTATCTGCAATCGTCTTCAGGTGAATACGATGGACGTCCGAAACGAGAGTAATCATGTAATAGACTTTGTTACAATTTTGACGACTGATTTCATAAATTCCCGACTTTACTTATATGTCCGTTTTGTCCTTCGGGTTTCCTAATAACGTTCGAAAGTTATTTTTATTGCTATAAACTGCTTCATTCACATCCCGGAATATAGTGTTGAGACCTCTCGAGAGGTTTGGATGGAGAGCGATTCTCATAAATGTATTGATTTCCCTCGTTTTTCTCAGAGTAGTGCTTTCATTCACTGAACGTGTGAAACGCCATTGAATGCTGATCGTTTTCAAAATGAAATCAATAAGATCAAGGAAATAGCATTAATTAACAGATATACACCAGACATTATTGATAATCCCTCAAGAAAGAAGCGTTCCATACGTTCAATGAATGAAACCACGACTCTGAGAATAACGACGAAAAGCAAAAGATTCGTGAGAATCCGTCTCATCCAAACCTCACTAGAGGTCTCAATAATATTCCGGGATGTAAATCTCCAATCAGTTTATAGCAATAAAAATAACTTGCAAACGTTGTTAGGAAACCCCCAAGGACAAAACGGACATATTAGATGAGTCGGGAATTAGTTGTCAAAATTGTGATAAAATCTATGACGGTCAGACAAAACGTTCAATTTCCAAAAGGTTCCACGAACATTTGGCCCATGCTACCTACCGAACGGAGGATAAGTCAAGTGTGGGGGACCATTTGATCGAATTCTCGTTCTGGTGAAGAAAATAATCCAATCCAATACTAAGTTTTATGTTCCACTTGAAATGATGTGAACACAAAAAGTTTTTGGTTGTATATAATGCTGCTTAAAAAAGACATCAAATATTTGTATTTCTTTTAATTCCAACAAATATATCCATTCAGAATTTAGTAATCTATAGTGGGACTAGGGCAGAATAATTTGTATAATGCCTATACAATAACAACTTATCAAATATCAGTCAGCCGAAAAATTGTCCATCAAACCTGCTTAAATTTCTAAAACTATTCCTTCATTTTCATCATCTTCAGACAACTTGTTTCAGACCAAAATCTTGCTTGCTGTGCAATTCTCTCAAATTGTATCAACCTCAATTTGGTATTCATAAATCTATTTCACCTCCCTTGTTTTTCAGTGTCAACATTAATTTTCATAATATGAAAATGATCAAATCGGTCAACAATACTAGGAAATTAGACTGCCTGGAGAGTATAGTTAACCACAAAAACCATGATAAAAATTTACTTAATGAGGATAATGGGCCTATGTATTCCATTTTGTTTTCTTTGATCCCCATAGAACCATCAATATCCCATTAGAGACTTGAGAAACAGTAATTAGTATAAATGAACCCAATTAGAAGCACCATGTAGGAATTGTAAGGAAATGTTTTAATATATTTAGTGTAGTTAACCTACTGATGATGATAACTTAGTTATCGAAATGCGCATATAGGTGTGAACTGAGTAAGTGTGCATTTTTTTATTATTCACTGCTCTTGAACCCCCTCAAAAACTAAAAATATTTATAAATTTTTCACCATGAATAAAAAAAATGTAGCTGGCACTGATCTAGACAAAAAAATATCCACTGCTGGGAATCGAACCCGAGCCTTTCGCCTGACTGTCTGGTTATCCAACCACTACTCGACCACAACCTTTTGTGATTTTCTTAATATATTGCAGTTGAATTATTCGCTGCCTTACTTGACAACCAGAGGTTTATTTAGCGGACTGAAAATAGTTATTTGAATGCCAAGGCCGCGAAATACCTTTTCAGCGTACCGAAAGAAAAGTTATCGCCGAGGCCGCTTGCGGCCGAAGCAGGATAATCTTGAAAATTTTCGCGGACATGGCATACACACAATTTTTCGTGCAATCGGCAAAATTATTAAACTAGATAATTGCAAATAAATATATTATTACTTCAAAATCGAAAGCAGTTCAATTTAATTAAAAAAGTCATAGCGTTGCTATGGAATTGATATTGATGAATATATACAAACCAGTTTGACAAAACGCATATGTGTCTGATACTGATAGTATTTTGATATCTTGCACTCCTCCAGTATTGTAAACTTGGCGCCTTCCGTTATAATATCTGAAAATTCTAAACGGCAGTACGAAAAATGTTACAGCGAGTTTAAAGATTGGTGTGACAAACAGAATGTAAAATAATCCTTGTCATCGTCGTATTTTAGAAATGTCTAATTTGTAAGTGACGTTTGGTTTAGCGGCCGTTGCAATGGGTAACGGCCGCGAAATTAAATTTCGCACGAAAAGTTATATTTCAGTTCTAATATCAAATAACTGTATGAAGTGAGCTCAAACTTCCTTATTCAACCAATTTTGCATTTCCTGTTTCCTTATAGGAATTAAATGCGTTGACATAATTTTGACAGGACCTAGTGTGTTGATTTCTCAAAACAATCTCGAATCTACTGTGGTTTTATCAGTTGTAATATCACAAGAGAGTGAGAATAAAGTGAAAATAATTCGACAGATTTTCGAAAACTTGTTGCCAGGCAATAGACACGAGCGCCCAACGGGCTCGAGTGGCTATTGCCAAATGGCAACAAGTTTGAGAAATAAATCTGGAGAATTATTTTGTACTTTATCGAACTCTCGTGTGGTATTCTGTAGATTTTTGAATTTACGATCACAAACACACTTCCTCACAAAATGATATAATGAACTAAACCGGTTTTGATTCATTTCTCACATCAAATTAAAAATAAAGGTTGTCAAAGAATATAAACAATATAAACCTCAAATTATATTTTGTTTGGCCAAAACGTACATGAATGATTTGAATTGTAAGTTTCCATTGGTTTCTAGAAATGTAAAAAAATAATCACTATAAAACAGCCAGAAGACATTCATCACTATAAAGTGGATCTGATTAGTTTTCTGTTTGAAATTTCGGCCATTTGATTGGTTCAAAAATAATGAGGGAAATAGTCTCCGAAAACTGTCAAGATTGAGTAATTCCTTCAAAAAAAATAAGCTTCAAACAATACCATTCTTTATTGTTCCTCATACCAAAACTTGTTAGTTGTCGATTAATATCGACAATCTTAAGATTTGAAATGTTTCCGCTTCATATGAATGAATGAATTATAGGAAACTAATACTTATGTATTTTCAGGTTTAATGGAACCTCTCCGTAGTGGAATATCACTCATTTACAACATCGGGAAATACCACACGTTCGATAATAACAGCTGTGCGTTCTGGAATTACCTGGTAACTTGCAAATTATTATTATTGTTCTGTCTTTGCCACTGATTTTTCATCTGCATTGAAAGCCTAAAGTTTCACATCTCTATGTCGAGAGTAAACATTTTGGATATGTTTTAGTTTGTACGTGCCCTCGGTGAAATTACAATATTTTTACTTTCAAGGAACAAACCGTTAAGGACACAAATGTGGTCTGAAAAATATCCAATCGACTCAAGCTTCAAACGTGTCATTTTTACACGCTTTATATTAGCTTCAGTTGTATGTTTGTAACCGTATGTTTGTTTGTAACCGACTCCTTTGGGCGCGATTTTGACCCACTTCCAGACGTACGAATGATTTGAAATTTGGCAGGTGTACATAATTCCGGTGACAATGCATTAATAAATTTTTGTTTGAAAAAAAACAAAATGGCGGCTCCAATATGGCGTTTTGCGATTATGGTCCGATTCGCTTCAAAATTGGTATCTGAGGGTTTTCGTAGTCAGAGATTATGATTCTTTTGTCAAAACTGGGAAATTCAAGATGGCGGATCCAAAATGGTAGACGAGTTTTGTGATTATGGTCCGATTCCATTCAAAATTGGTATGTGGGGGTTTTTGGGGTCCAATATTATGATTCTTCTGTAAAAATTGGAAAATTCTAGATGGCGGCTCCAAAATGGTGGACGAGTTTTGTGATTATGGTCCAATTCTATTCAAAATTGGTATGTGGGGGTTCTTGGGGTCAGAGATTATGATTATTTTGTCAAAATTGGAGGATTCAAGATGGCGGCTCCAACACGGCGGAAGAGTTTTGTGATTATGGTCCGATTCCATTCAAAATTGGAGAATATCAGTTGAAAAAATTAAATAAAAATAATAATAGCTCGAAAAACTGAAAAACACGCTTTAATAGAGAACAAAACTAAAAAGTTGAAAATGAATAATAGTTTAAAAACTAAAGAACACGCTTTAACAGAAAACTAAACTAAAAAGTAGAAAATAATTTTAAATGAGTTTGAAATAAGAATACAGTGATCAACAACAAATTTATTTCATCGTAAAAAAGCGTGGGGTGCTTTTTAAGATATTTTCATAATGATTCTACTTTTACCAATATCTGTCCGTGAAATATTAACAACAATTGACATCAAGCACCCCACGCTTGAATGAATTTGTTGTTAATCACTGTATTCTTATTTCAAACTCATTTAAAATTATTTTCAACTTTTTAGTTTAGTTTTCTATTAAAGCGTGTTCTTTAGTTTTCAAACTATTATTTATTATAAGCTTTCATTTAGTTCCACTTGTTAGTTCGTTCTTTAGTTCGTTTGTTAGTTTGGGTCAAATCTTGCAAGTGAATTTTGACCAACTTCTAGTCGTACGATTGATTTGAAATTCGGCAGGTGTTCATAATTCCGGTGACAATGCATTACAGAATTTTTGTTAAACGAAAAAACAAAATGGCGCCTCCAAGATGGCGGACGATATTCGTAATTATGGTCCGATTTGATTCAAAATTGGTATGTGGGGGTTTTGGAGGTCAGAAATTATGAATTTTTTGTCAAAATTCATCAATTCGAGATGGCGGCCTCAAGATGGGGGACGAGTTTTGTGATTATGCTCCAATTCGATTCAAAATTGGTACGCAGAAGTTCTCGGGGTCCGAGATTATGAATTTTTTGTCGAAATTCAAAAATTCGAAATTGCGTCCCCAAGATGGAGGGCGAGTTTTGTGATTATGGTCCGATTCGATTCAAAATTGGTATACGGCGGCTTTCGCGGTCGGATATTTTGAATTTTTTGTCTGAATTACAAATTCAAGATGGCGGCCGCAAAATGATGAAAGAGTTTTCTGATGATGGTCATATTTTATTCAAAATTGGAATGTGAAGGTTCTCAGGTTAGGAGATTGAGATTTTTTTGTGAATCCATAAATTTAAGATGGCGACTTCAGGATGGCGAACGAGTTTTGTGATTATGGTCAGATTCTATTTAAAATTGGTGTGTGAGAGTTTTAGGGGTCGGAGATCATGATTCCTTTCAGCTCAAAACTTACAGGGAAGAGACCTTGTAATAACTATGCTCTATTAGAAATGAACATATCAAGGCGAACTAACTAAAAAGCAAAAAATAAAAGCCAAGCTTTCATTTAAGCCATGTACTATAATGTAAAAAATAGGTTTATGTAATCGCTGACAATGATTTGATTATTTTTTGTTGAATTGTTTGCATTCAAAAAGTTTGTCACGTGAATTGTAATGAAATTAATACTTCGACAAGTTGATACTTACCAACCAATCATTGTCCAATGAAATTAATTGGTACCTACTTTTATGAATTCTTTGTGAGAATTGAATACTTCGAGTTCTCACTTACCAACCAATCACTGCCCAATCAAAGTAATTGGTACCTACTTCTCTAAACACCTCGCGCGACAAGCTTTTCGAAACCAAATAATTCAACAAATAATAATTAAATCATTGTCAGCGATGACTCAAACTTATATTATCTGATGGCATGTCATAATGACAAAGTTATGTCACTCAATTTTGATGACATAAGGAAGCTCATTATGGTACTTCGTCCCATAATGAATTCATTATGGTACTAAGTACCATAATTAAATTCTATATGAAAAATATGTGATGGGGAGATCAAAAAAGTGTATTCAAAATGCATAACTATGTACAAAACTATTTATTATAAATGGTAAAAGAGCAATTACTACAATTTGAAATATTAATTCCAATGGATTCTAGAGTTTTTACATTAGTAATTGTAGCTTTTTGGTGAACTTGTAATCCTGTGTGGTTGTTGGCACCAAAAATTGCTTCTGATATTTTTTTCTTTTGCTCTTTCGAATTTTCGATGTAACCTTCAGCAACAGTAGTGCTTTTCCATCCGCTATTTCATATACACTCCGTGATTTTTCCGGCAAAAGGGAGTCCACCATATTTCGCGTCATTTCTTCCAAATCAGAAGGTTAACTACCAGTTTCAGGATCACTCATTATCATTTAAATCATATTCAATTCTACGTGACAATTGTGTTTGACAGCAGATAAATAAATATTGCCGTTACAACCTGACGTTGTCAAGGAAATGGCAAAGCACAGCTCACTAACCTACTAATATTTGAAACTACACATATACTTACCCCTTTAAAAATAGTTGTCATTGTAACATGTCAAAAATGCAGTTTCAAATTTTTCGAAAATGTATTAATATAAATGCTATCAGATAAAATTTTGTATGTAATGCAAATCAAACAATCATTATGGCACACGTCGTGTTATCGGACTCGGCTACGCCTTGCCCAATAACATTCACGACTTGTACCATAACGATCGTCTTTATGATCTTTATTACATAAATAACTATTATACGTTTTAGTACATGGCCTAAATAAAAGTTCGTCTTTAAAAAGGTTTTTCATTAGTTATTTTAATTGTGATGAAATTATTTCCTGAAAACCGCTGAAGTAATTGAAATACGCAACGATTCTGTTAGTTAATCTGTTTTTTTTTCAGACAAAAGAAGAAAAACTCATCAAAGGTTCGTGGAAGGAAGATATAGATCCGCAAAACAATGGTCGAATGGTTATTTGCGAGTTTCAGCATCTCACCCATTTTGTTCTCCTTCTGGCCAATTCAAACAACATACTGAGCGAAAATACAGCAATTCACATATGGGATATCATAACAAACATCAACAGTGTTCTTTCCCTGTTCGGTCTCTTTGGAATCTTACTGACGGCACTTCTTTTCGACAGATGGCGCAATAACACCGGAAACCAAATTCTGATGAACTTTTCTGTGGCGATATCTATCAAGAATATCATGCTGTACATAAGTGTAGGAGTCTGGAAAGATAACGCAAGTGGAATAGCTTGTACCATCACAGGAGGAATCCTTCATTACTCTATTCTTTCCGAATTCTGTTGGATGCTGATTATAGCCATTCTACAGTTCAAGAGATTCGTCGAAGTCCTTGGAGGGCCACTGAAATATGTCCTCTTGAAGGCATGCATCTGCGGATGGGTATTTCCCTCCTTTCCAGTTTTTCTGATCATCATCATTGACGTTCACAACTATTCTCAAGGAGCATTAGGTCTATGCTATCCTTCAGGGCTTGGGCTTTACCTGGCTGTATGGCTACCACTGATAATCATCATAACTATCAATACAATCATCTTTTCCTTCATAGTTTATAATGTTTTCTGCAACAAAAATGTGCCAGGAGACCAGGGTAACCATGATATGTTGTTCCAATGGAGGTTGGCCATACTGCTATTTTCAATGCTAGGTTTGACCTGGATTTTTGGGTTCATAGGACTCATTGCTGGGGTTTCAATGTTCTCATATATTTTCTGCTTTTTTGCTACTCTGCAAGGTTTCACCATGTTTTTGTTTTTCATCGTTTTCAACAAGAGCACCAGATATTTGTACATCCAAGGTCTCAGATATTGGCTGTATTCCAAAGGTTACAAAACACATTATACCTAAATATTACCAATATCTTCAGTTTAACTTAATCAATATATTATATAGTGAATGTGAATATGTGACAATCAGTATAAGTCATTGCATATATATATATATATATATATATATATATATATATATATACAGTTGCATTTCAAAAAGTTTGCACCATATGGAAAACAATATCTATTTAATCAGAAAATTTGGATTTTTAATAAAAATTGCTGTATTGCAAAAATTGTTTGAGTTGTCAAAATTCTGAACTTTCAAACAATGTACAGGTAAGAACAAAAAACAGGAATTTTTTATTATTTGTACCAGAATATCGACGTTTTTTGAAAATGGTTTCCATTTTTCCTAGTTTTTTTTGTACAAATTTTATTATGTCTATGATAACTATCAGTATGATTCAATGGAAGAAAATAATTGAAGAAATCAATTAATGAATGCTAAATAATGAAATAATACAAATCTGCAAGTTTACGATTACTTTAATCATAGTGTTACCTTAATAGTCTAAGGTCCGAACCTAGATCGACCTTCACCGAGCTGATAATATATATAATTCCTTTATTTAGTTATGAACTAATACAAATGATCATCTAAAGAATACACATTAAATTTGGTCATATAAAATAAAACTAATAATAGACATGTCACTCATAAAACTACACATTAAAATTTGGTCATATAAAATAAAGTAAAACCAATACAGCCATTCCACTCATAAAAACTACACATTAAAATCAGTTGAAGAGAAGGGAGAAACATAAGTATACCTGTGCAGAATATTGAAATAGAATTACTAAGAAACATTCTTTTTTCAAGCTCCAGCACTAGGAGAGTTCTGTTTGAACTTGTTCAAGGAATCTGAGGATTTGATTTCTAGGGGCAGCTGATTGAATCTCTTCAGGCCTTTGAAAAATACAGAAGTTTGTGTATGACTCTTTGCCACCAGTGGAATGTGGAAATCATTTCGTGATCTTGTATTGTGGGTATGCATATCAGAATTGTAATTGACAATATTTCTCAAATAGCTTGGAGCAGTACCTGATTTGATCTTAAATATAAATATTAGAGTATTATACTCAAAGAAGTCATCTATTGACAACCACTGCATTTCCTTTAACATATGCCCAATGTGTGTTCTCTTTGAGCATGTGAGTATGATTCTCATAGCTCGATTTTGAAGTTTCCTGAATCTGGACATTTCATTTTGATTGAGCAGGTAAAGTATTGTGGAACAGTGGGTAAAATGAGGTAATATAAGGGTGTTGAACAGAATAGTTTTGGCCCATCATGTCAGAAAAGTAGAACATCTTTGTGAGTAGTTGATTTTATATGAAATTATTTTGATTAAATTGTTTGCATGTTCTTTAAATTTGAGCTGTCTATCTATAATTACTCCTAAATATTTAAATTTCTGTACCATTTCAACAGTAATATTTAGCTGACTCTCGCAAAACACTCTGTTATTATTTTCGTTGCTGATTATCATAAATTTGGTTTTTTGTATGTTTATAATAGAATAAAACTTATTTTATAATAAATTTAGTATATTAGAAAATATATTAAAAATGGGTTGGCTAAAAAAATCCTGGACAGAATATTTTTAATTATTTAAAAAAAAAAGATTTTTTATCAAATGTTGCAACATCAAGATAATAAGAAAATTGTATACTGGACTTCAAGTATAAAACATATTGAATGTGCAGACGTTGGGTTGTCTATTATTTACCTGGATGAACTACTGCGTTGCCAGGTATAAACAGGTATGTCGATGCCAGTTACTTTCACTTGATTGGATAATAGAAAAAAATTATATCAACATAAGCGCTGTTTTATTGCGAACACGTTGATATAGGGTTGTCTGCAAAAAATTCGGTCCTAATGGAGGTTTGCGAATTTTAAAGATTTAAATTTCAACGCGTGTGGAAATGAGTGACAGAGAGATCCGAGGTAAGTATACTGTGTAATAATAAAGGACCGAACATTGCAGTCGTGTCTGATGGGACCCTGAGTATAAGAAAGTGCGCATGCTCGGTACGTAAACTATGGAGGGTAGAGGTACCTCTACTACCCTCCATATAGTAAACAGTACGCGTTATTCTGGAGCAACTGACATTTGAATTGCAAACAAAATAATTAATTAAATACATAACAATCTAATATATTTAATATAATACAAAAATATTAAACAATATAACATCAATTAAACAATAAATGAATAAATATATATATATATATATATATATATATATATATATATATATATATATATATATATATATATATTGTTATGTTATGTTATGCCAGTTGTAAATTTTAAAAGACTAAAAACCCACAAAAAGAATAATTACTAGATGGTTAATGGTTTCAAGGGTTTGTTTGTGGATAATTTTAAATTCTATTATATTGGAGCCGGATGTCAAAATACTATAAAACAATCAATTTCATACACTGTCAAAATTATTATAACCCATAATTGCTCAAAAGACAACAAAAAGTCTAAATTTACAAAATTTTCAGGAATAAACAGTAATCAACACATTTATAAATTTGAAACATACAGTATATGAAACTGTAGCTAACAAAAAGTAGCCAATGATAGAGCAGCAAATGTCTTTATAAAAATAGCCAATCAGGGAATAGATGGTCAGGTGTAAAATTGGAAATTGTGGGAGAGTAGCAATGAGATGGTATCAGAAGCAATTATTTTTGAAATTTGTAAATAATGATAAGAGTGGAAAAATAATTGTATATATAAATTATGCAATATAAATATAAACAGTGAAAAGTGACAATTCAGTGCACCAATTCAAAAATTCAAATGAAAAAACAAGGAGAAAAAGATGTATCTAGGCGATAGAAAACAAAGCTTCAAGAGATCGAAAATAAATTTCCAAGCGGATGCCACGCAAAAATTTTACTAAAAGAAAATTCGAATAATCCCATCATTTGGTAAACAAAACCAATATTACCTTAATAATAACATATCCACGGATCCAAATGCTGATTTCCGCATCTATATAATTCCTGATTCATGGTATTGCAGTCCTGACAGCGATTGGAGAGAGGAGACATCCTGATTCATGGTATAAGTAGAACACCAACAGTTCCAACCAGGTATAAAACTTTAACAGTGCTCTTCCGGTCCTGAACTTTTTCACAAATAACATATTTCACATTCGAAGAACTTTTTGTCACCCTATTTTGAACAATAACAGAAAACGTCACTCTCACGGAAAAAGTGAGGTTCTGTTTATCTATCCATGATCTGATTTATTATTATTATCCGTGAATATTTGTTTGATTCACCCTAGTATAAGTTATTTCTCGTAGGCCAGGTATTATTAAGTCTTCCTGAATAAAGGAGATACTTGCTTTTTGATATTTTGTTGTTTGTTTTCTCACAATGATCAATAACATACCAAAGAACATTCAATAAACTGAAGTTAGCCAGCAGTGGCAGTGTCTCTATTGCTTTGAACCGGCCACCTTGAGATAAGGGCGTACCAACTGTTGCTTAGCCGTGGTGAGGAAAATAATAATTGGTGGTAGCGTGACGAGAGAACAGTGACGTTCGCTGGCAATTATTATTACAGCATACAATACAGGGGCAGAAATATCTATTTATATCATATCAATTTGGCTCACAAAGAATACCAAAAATAATTAAATATAATATAAAAAAAATATATATTTCCAAAAAAAAACCCAAAAGGGGAAAAAAAATTAAAAAATATATATATATATATATACATTTCTGAAAAAAATTAGAGAAACAAAGTGGACTACCCAAAATTCAAATAAAAAAATAACAAAGAAGATAGACTAAAGATCTTGTATTATATTTAAAAAATTTATTACAGAACATCATAAGTACAAAAATAATATTAATGAGAAATACATTTTAATAAATATTTTCTATTCAATATCTGATTCATCAGAAGTGAAATTGTGACTCTCGAATGCATCGGATTCATAAGGTTCTTTCTCATTAACTTCCATTTCAATAATGTCCTGGTAGAGGTACCTCTACCCTCCATAGTTTACATACCGAGCATACGCACTTTGTTATACTCAGGGTCCCATCAGACACGACTGCAATGTTTGGTCCTTTATTATTACACAGTATACTTACCTCGGATCTCTCTGTCTGTTGAAATTTACATCTTTAAAATTCGCCCCTATATCAACGTGTTCGCAATAAAACAGCGCTTATGTTGATATACATTTTTTTCTATTATCCAATCAAGTGAAAGTAACTGGCATCGACGTACCTGTTTATACCTGGCAACCCAGTAGTTCGTCCAGGTAAATAATAGACAACCCAACGTCTGCACATTCTATATGTTTTATACTTTAAGTCCAGTTTAAAATTTTCTCATTATCATGATGTTGCAACATTTAATGAAATTTTTTTTTTTTAATAATTAAAAATATTCTGTCCTGGATTTTTTTTAGCCAACCTATTTTTAATATATTTATTATAAGATAAGTTTTATTCTATTATCAGATCGGTGAAGGTCGATCTAGGTTCGGATCTTCTACTATAAAGGGTAGTCCTAATTTATGTTTTAAACATAAAGAAAATACAAATTAATAAAACGTTCTGAAACCTGAAAAATCAATTATTGAATCCTTAAATTTCCACATGTCTTCCTTCCAATGCCAAATAGTTTATTGTTCGTGCATAAAATTCTTCATTGACATTTTTTTAAAGAGGTCTCGGTACACTGGCAAAACACTACCTGATATTTTGAAATGGTCTTCAAGCATACACCTTTTCCTCAAGGTACCCCTTTAAAAAAACTAAAAGAGTGAAATCGGGAGACTTTGCTGGCAATGGATATATTGAATATCTACCAATCCATTTACTTTCCAATTTGTGATCGAGATATTCTTTAATTAATATCGTACTATAACACGATGCTCCGTCAAGCTGAAACCATAGCCATTCTCTTTCTTAACGTTTGTTTGAAGGTTGTGGACGATGTGGTTACTTGATTACTCTCGTTTCGGACGTCCATGGTTTTAAAGGTTTTCACGACATTTCGAATGCAATCGTCTTCAGGTGAATACTGTATTCACCTGAAGACGATTGCATTTTTTGTTGCGTAGGTGGCTGTGATTTCAGAACTGAATAGGAAAATTTTAAATTACGAACAACTTTTCTAAATTAACTTTTTTGATTATGTCGAAAATAAGGGTAGTTTACTCCTGTTCAAAATTCCTATTTTTTGTTCTCCCGTTTGGAAATTTAGAATTTTGACAACTCAAATTTCTTACAAATGTATAATAAGAAAGTTTCCCATATGGTTCAAACTTTTTGAAACTCACTCTATATAATGTTTCGTTATTGATCGTTGTTTCTTGGTTCGTAAATGAAAAATTGACTAATCTTCTCTCTGCATGTTCATTTATTACCGTCCGACGTTTTGACTGCGACCTAGGTTAATAATTTAACGAATATAATTAAATTATTCAAAAATGAAAGTAACATAGAAATCTCACAAAAAAATATCCAGACTATTGGAAATTTAAATACGAGGTTAAAAGATCCAACACCAGTATGAAGAAATCAAATGTTGTCTACAGCATACCATGTAACAAGTGTGATTTGAACTATACTGGTACAAGTTCAAGAACTTTAAATAACCGTCTCTCACAGAAGTGATATAAGACTCAACAAGAAGTCATGTGATAGCTCAACATACTATTGAAACAGGCCATAAAATATCATTCGAGGAATCAAAGAAGTTTTACATTCAGAAAAAAAATTATCTGAAAGATTATTTCTTGGAATGATTGAAATAAATAAATCCAATCAAAATATGAACCATAAAACAGATCTAAAATCTTAGCAAAATCTACAGTTATCTTTCACAAATGGATTAAAACTGATGATTCTCAAAGAATATAATATAAAAATTATCACACCCACTACATATTCTATATTTTTCTGACGATTAATCATAGGTAGTAATTTTAAATCCTTCAATGTCACTCGGAACGTCAAAGCTATAACACAATTCCGACGAATGTTTACATATATTTTACGTTTTCTTTAAGTTAATGTTCATCAATCAACCACTCAGATTACTGTAAGTACTTTGTTCATTTCAAGTATTTTTTCTCAATAATGTAATTTACATATTTTAGGACCTTGAAGAAGTTTCAGAATTGAAACGAAAGCTCGGTCCAACGTATTAAAGAGTTTTTCATAATTCAACACTTGTGCTGACTGAAGATCCCCGTTATTCCCCACTGTTCATACCAATTTTCAATCGTTATATCTAAATTTATATATATAAATATATAGCAATATATATATATATATATATATATATATATATATATATATATATATATATATTATTCAATATAAGTTGGGAATATTTCATCATAAGTCGTTGATGATGTTCTTTTTTTCTGTCATTCCTAACATAATGTCCATATTTGAAAATTGATGACATATGAAAAACGAATCAACTATATGTATTTGAAAAGAAATAAAATCGTCCATCAACTTTTATTGTTTTTCTTTACAAAATTCAGCAACATCGTGCCATTATCGCGTGTTACGAGTGATGTGGAAAATGCTCGGGAGACTCAACTAACATTTTTTCCTCAGCCACCATCCATAAGCTCTCTATATAATTGCACACCCAGAGGTTTTCTTAAGCCACTTGCATTACCCTACTCCTATGATGCTCCGGACATCTCCGGTTTCATTATGCGAGGACTTTGTAACTAACCTCCAGACGCCGCATTAAGAGTACCGTTGAATTGAATACAACAATAAATTTTGCTAGATTAAACGTTCATTTCAATCGCCTCCAACTCTGAGCCTACTGAATGTCTCCTCTTCATGATTCCAAGAGGTGAAGGAGGAATTTCCAAGACTCATTCAACAAACTCTTCTAATTTTTTGCCAACCCACGTTCCTTTCACACTTATTGGTTAATATCGGACAACAGAGTACACAGTATGTGGGGGAACACTTCAGGAAACTCAGACAGTGTCGGACTAGTATCGTTGAAGCAGACAATACCGAATAAAGAACATTTTCCAGCTATTTTGTTATTGATTTCTTTCCTAACCGTTCTAGGTAGTGCCTAAGTTATTCATTATCTACGACTTACATGTGAAAATGTGAATAAAATTCAATCGGTAATAATTACTCTAAGTAATGAAGTTTTACAGTCGGTCCTGTCTGTCTGGATGTCTACCTATCAGCCGAAAGTACTCAACTTGTCTATGTCGCTATTTATATGAAAGAAATACTGTCCGAGTTTCAACATTGCATGCAAACTTTTACCAGAATGTTAAAAATAAGCTGCAGCCCATTTGCAACTGTGAAATTAACATAAATTATAATTGAATAAAAAGTTTAAATCTCCAAGAATCTACTCAAACGTTGATTGTTGAAAAATAAACAGTTCTCACTTATAATTACTCGAGAGCTTTTTTCGTCGAAGTTAACTTGACATTCCAATTAGAATTTCGTTGCTTGGCAATTTAACGAAAAAACTGACCAATTTTTTCTGGTAGTTTTTTTGAGTTGAATTGCCTAAAGGCAAGAAAACTCGACTGAGCCTTTTTTTCTCCTATGGGGATGGTTTGACGTTCATCAATGCTGACCATCAATGATTTGTAGTTTGGTAGGTAGTTAAAATATGATGTGAATGGAAAGAAGTGCGTTTTGTCGTAATTAACTGTCTATGGGTGGTTTTTGAGCCAATTTTACTCAGATCACTCTCAGCTTTTTTTTCAAGGAATCCCAATTGTTATCCTTTAAAATTATATCCGTATCATCGGCAACACTTACAACTTCTCCGTTTAGTGGTAGTTTGAACAAATCGTTTATATACAGTTAAACAGAAGTGGGCCAAGAACTTTCCCTTGGGGCACACCATATTCCACTAATTTCAAATCGCTCTCACGATATTATTCATTTTGACTTGCTGCTTTCTGCCAGTTGAGTAATCTTTCATTAAATCAAACGCTTGTCCTCTAATTCGTATACAGGGTGTTTCATTATTGAATGCTGATCCTTAAGGGCGATAATCCATGGATGATTTTAAGAAAAATTCTTCATAAGAACATAGGTCCGCAACCGCTTTATTTCTGAGATACAGGATGTTGAAATTTAATAAAAAAATCAAATCCTCCCCATTATCTCTGAAACCGCTTCAGCTTTTTTTTCAATTTTGGTACATGTAAAGTACGCATGAAAATCAATTTTTTCCATGATGAAGGATTTCTTAATTTTCATCAGTGGCGTCCCTGTTAACATGCCCTGTCATATTTTTTATCAAAATTTATTTTTATGCGTACTCATTACGAAAACCAAATAATAGTTACCATAAAATTATAAAAATCTTGCCTAGATCCTTTGGTTACTACAATTGTGGAATTGAGACTGAGAGAAAAAATCGAATCGGGACAAGCAAATGAATGTATTTTATTTTCTAAATCGAAAACCGTCCGCCGGACGAAAAAAAGTCAAGAAAAAAAGGCAGGAGAAGATAGAGGACAATTACAAAAATTATATTTATTTGGAAAAAAGACAGTGGCGTATCATTATTTTGATCAAGAATATGACAGGGCATGTTAACAGGCACGCCACTGATGAAACATAAGAAATCCTTTATCATGGAAAAAATGTATTTTTCTGCGTATTTTGCATGTACCGAAATTGAAAAAAAAGGCCAAAGCGGTTTCAGAGATATTGGGGAAGAACTGATTGTTTTGTTAAATTTCAACAACCTGTATCTCAGAAATAAAGCAGTTGCGGACCTATGTTCATATGAAGAATTTTTCTCAAATCAGCATTCAATTATGAAACACCCTGTATTTTCCAATATTGTCAAGATGTGATTATCGTTGACTGTATCAAACGCTTTCGCGAGGTCGATAAACATACAAAGTGCTGTTTTTTTATCAATAGTCACTGATTTTTGACGTGAGATAAGTGATTGCGTCATCTAATGGCCTATTCTCCCTGAAGCCGAATTGATTATCTCCCAGAATATCAAATTTATAAAGGGAATGACTTGGAATAAATGAAATATAAATTGTTACCATCCAATAAATGTATGTAGGTTGAGGTTAGAAAATCGAAACTCCTTTTGAACCCAAACTGAACCATTATTCGTATATTCTTGTAAGGGGATTATATCTTGTTTGAATTTACTATCATTTTGTTTGCGATTGTTCGAAGAAAGAAAGTGTATGAGTCATCATGTTTGTACCTAACGCAACAATAACCATTGACAAATTTTATTCTGGAAAAATCAAAATTTCTAGGTTTTCTGAGGTAAAATGTTATCAGTTCATAGTTTTTTAGTATTTATAATCACCCGTTAATGTTCAGTTATCTTTCATGAATGAATAAAATTCAGTTCGTAAAGTGTTGCCATGAAGACAATTTACGGACAAGTCCGTAAAAGTAGCATTTTACGGATTTGTTTTTAATTCCCAAAGTTGCCGTTTTGGGGAAAAAACTATTATGAAATCATTCATAGCTACGACAATGCTTATATTCCTTTTCCGAAGGGATGATTTCTGAAGGGTCGAAACATATAAGTTACTAATTGGTTGAAACTAATAATCATACCCTTCATTCAACTTATATTGAATGGAATGCAGCTAAAGTAGTAGTGTGAACTGATAACTACCAACAATCCGTGACAAGTCGCGCAATCTACATCGTCCGAACTTTCAATTTCAACCGTGAAATGCAGTAATAATTATTTATTGTCATGTGATGAATACGAACAATTATACTTTCGGTTTTAATGCATTTTAAAATGGCAACTGCTCCATTGTCTTTTACTTTCATTGCTGGTTACATCAGTTCATGAAACGATTTCCGCCTTCAAGTTATGGACATTTCAAGCGAAGTCGTGTATGTATAGGGTATAACGGGAACAATCAGACGAGTGAGTGGTCGTTTCAAGCATGGAGTCACAATTTCATTTAAAAAACGTTTACTTATATAAACATAAATTAAGTTTCGTTCATCAGGTAATTCATGTGAAATTGTATATACAGTGTTTTTATCCTCAACTCTTTACAACTCAAAAGCCACGAAATAATTCAACATCATAAACCATCAGAAGTTGACTATTCTATTCGAGAATGCATTGTATCTTTGAATCCCAGGAACCGAAAGTTGTCTATATGTTTTTCAACAACAAAATGGAAGAATTTTTGCAATCAAGCACCCAGGTGAAAGTAGAAGAAAATCAACAAAAATAATGGATAAAATCCTATCCGAGCAATCGTAGTCAAATAGTGCGCTGTGGTACTGACTCCAATAGAGCTGGTATTGGATTGGGAGTACCTCAGGGCTCAGTACTCGGACCAATCCTCTTTTTGCTCTACATTAATGATATAAACCTCTTGAACATCACTGCCAAGATATTATAGGCTGAGAAGCCATTGCTGCCGAAACTGCAAAACACACTAAATCTATGTATGTACCTATATGAAAAATTTATAAAATAATAATTTTCTACCACTTGTAGTAACCCAAAATTGATATAAAATATTAGAATACAATATTCTACGTTCTAAACTGGCATTTTCATGCAACTACAATAAGTAGAAATTAAGAATTCATAAGCTAAGAATCCATTGCTTTCCAAACTGCATCTATTATAATATGTTCCTACCTATGAAAAATTCATAAAATTATAATTTTCTACCACTTGTAGTAACCCAAAGTTACAATTGAGTTAATCAAAACATTCTATGTTTTGCTAGTGTCTTGTCGAAGAAAAATAATTGGCATTGTTGAGAGTCAAAAATAAATTCTAAAATTATTTAATTTTCAAACACAATCTGGTGTGAATTTTTTTTACCCAATACCACACCAGGTTAAATTATTTTCAGAAAATATTCATGAGCTCGAAAAAATATCCGGAAATAATTTAACCTCTAGTGATGAAACGTTTTCTCGCTGTTTTATACTGATGAAACCACTAGTAGATTCGATATTGCGATAAAAGGACACTAAGGTGCTGTAAAAATTATATGTCAACACATTCGAATCCTATATAGGGAAACAGGAAATGCAAAATTGAATAAATAAGGGATTTTCAACTCACTATTATTGTGATTTGATATTTTAATTCAAATATACCTTTTTCAGCATGTTGAATACCTCAGATTTTCAAGTGAGGCAATGAATAATTCAAATCCGTAATTTTCATAACATCAACGATAATTCTCGTGGATTAGTGGATATCGCACAATATACGATTATCAAAAGGCCAGTGATCTAACAGCTAAGGCGTATGACTGCGAAACCAGAGGTTGGCAGTTCGAGCCCTGGCGACTTCGGAATTTTTCAAATTTAACTTTTTTTATTTTTCCACATAACAACACACACAAATCTAACCCCAAAAACATTTTTTACCCATTTTGTCACCCCATCCCAATTTATTATACCCCAAAAACTAACACAAAAGCACACTCACACCAAAGTCACCATCACATTTATTCATTATTTCAAGTTGGCAGATGGCCCGCGGGATTGGGCCATGATATAATGTTATCCAGTTTCAGATGTGATTCGCGAAATATTCTAATCAATTATTGAATGAATGTGGTTTTTTTTGTGGAGGAACAACGTTTCTTGACATGATTTTTGGGTAACCTTCCACAGTCTGAAAATGAAAATATAATCAGGAAAATCTATACAAGTGTAGAAAGGGCAAACTGATTAGTTCACCCCGATAAGTTATTGCGTTCACCAAATTATATTTCCTATGGAAAAATGATTCAATTTGTCAATAACTTGCCGTTTTCTGAATTTGCCTATCAAAAAAATTTTTAAAAAATTCAAAAGATACTTCTCTATATAGTTTTTGCTTGACGTTTCGGGGACTATATCTGCCCCGTTCTCAAAATCTTCTAAATCTCCTTTAATTGTTTTATAATTTGGATTTTTGTTCGCAGAGTCTTTTTGCTTTTCAACTGACGGATGTCAATTGAGATCTGCCAAAAAAGTTTGAGATTGACGTATTGCTCATTTGATATATGGGGTGTTGTTCGGATCAGTTTATTAGCATTCTACCATATCTCACTTCCTCTCTGAGTAGAGGTAACCATGTATGATCCATTTCAACAGAATTTGTTGAGAAGCAGTTGTTATTGGAAAGAAGAATACAGGCCGTTTCTTTCAATTTTCTCCTCTCTTGATGTGGTTCTTTCATCAAGATTTTTGTCCTATTCCATTCAATCGTGTGATCGCCATTTGTGCTGGAAGATTTTATCGCAAAATTTTTGAAATTTTCCCTCAAGCGTTTTGCCTCTAGAAAATTTAACTCGTACAATTTGCGGCCTTATTATCGAAGATTTAACCACTCAAGCTTCGCTTTCGTAGTTTAATCAGATAATTAGACGGCAAATCGCACTCAGTAAAATTCCCAGGCAGAATGGTTTCTCAAAAAAAAATAAAAAATAGCGATAAAACCCCTAGCACATATTACCTCCTATAAAATGATAGTTTACCATCCGCGATAGTTTACCATCCGATAAAAACAATTTTCATTCCACATACGACTAATAACATCAGTTATCTGTAGAAGGAAATCCAAATAGAAAATTTGTCCCGATATTTATGTGCTGTGAGTCATATTCTGACAGCTAAGAATTCTTTTATAAACCTGGATTTGAGAAATGGAGCAGAAGTGATTTCCGAACCATCATCAAAGAAAGTATACAGTGCTCGTCTGAAGTCCGTTCCCCCCCTACTAATTTTTTAACCATCTGGTATATCGTAACGAAATTTGGAGGGCCTAAATAGGAGATGAAAATCTACTTCTTTATGGAGAAATCACAGCTGAAAGTTTCAAAATGGCGGTTGAGCGCCCTGTTCAATAAGTTTTTTGAATCATTCCATTCCATTGAATTTTTTTGATCATTCCATTTTCAAAATCTGCTCATAATTCTCAACAGTTTTCTCCAATACATTTTACTCCTAAATTCAATTGTTTTCGAAATATTAACGTTTGAAAAGTGACATTCCGGTTTAAAATGAAGTGTGGATTTTGGTCACTTCGGGTAAAACTGCTAACTAAACGTAATTATTGATTTGTAGTTAAATCTCTTAATTAATTCGACTAATAAGAGGCGTAAAGAGAGTTTATTAAGGATAAACAGTACCGCATACCGGAAAATCTCGAAGCCCAATTAAAAAATTATAATTTATTTTTGAATAACACTTTTATTTAACCCCAACAATCATTTCATCAAGTGTTCAATGTGGCCCCCTCCTGAATTTTGACAATAAAGTGCCCTATTATAAATAGCTTCTCTCACGTTGATGAAAGTCTGATCATCTATTTCTTCACATGTATATTATTCTGCGTTCCAACTCTTCTATTGTTTGGCATTCAGTGGCGTAGATTTTTTACTTCGGATACCCCTAAAGGAAAAAGTCTAGAGGTGTAAGATCCGGATATATTGGTGGCCATTCTGTACTTCCCCTGCGACCTAGCCATTGCCCAAGAAAGTTTGTATCGAGGAACTCTCTAGCCATGCGATCTGAATGGGGAGGTGCCCCATCCTGCTGAAATATGATTTCACGATTTTCAAACTCTTCCTGATTGTTTAATACAATTTGTCTTATTCGAGGTTCAATTTCAGTTTCAAAAATATTTCTGTGAAGAACTCCTGTAAGATTGCCTCTGATGGAAATCGGTCCTACAACGCGATTGCCCAAAATCCCCGCCCAAACATTCACCTTTTTAGGAAACTGGGTATGTCCCTCTCTGAAAATACGCGGATTAGTATCGCATCAGTATCGTACATTCTGTTTGTTGACTTTTCCATTAAGAAAAAACGTGCATCGTCTGCGAAACACGTTTTAGGAAGCCCCGTTCTCCTTCAATTGTTCCTGTTAACCACTCACAAAATGCAACCCTCCGGTCTGGATCATCCTCCGTGAGAGCATGCAGGATTTTCCTTCTATAGGGATGAAACTTTTCTTTCTTTAGGACTCTTTGGACACTTTTTGAACTAACTCCACAGGATTCAGCAACTGCAGACGTCGACTGATTCGGATTGATTACCATTTCAGCAGCAATTTCTACCTTTTTTTCTTCTGAAAGAGGCGGACTTCCTGATCATGGAGCATCTTTCAGCGTACCAGTTGCTTGGAGCTTATTCAAAAGTTTGCGCAAATATGACCTCGAAATAGGATTCTCGGGAAATCTATCATTAAACATACGGACTGCTAGATGATAATTTCTTCCAGCTTCTCCAAATATCAAAACTGCTTTAAATTTATCGTCTATACTACGAGCCATGATCACACTTTTCATAAAAGGATTTAGGCGCTCAACGGACTCTATTTGACAATTAGCAGTTCAGTTTGACAGTAAACAAGATATTAGCGTGACATCGTTTTTTTTCCAATGCAAACTTGATTGAAAGCAACATTAGTGTTTTTGGTTGGGTTTGAAATGACCAAAATGTCACTTTTCAAACGTTAATATTTCGAAAACAATTAAATTTATGAGTAAACTGTTGTATTGGAGAAAACTGTTGAGAATTATGAGCAGATTTCGAAAATGGAATAATATACGGGGTGTTCTATTTAAAATTTTTATTGAACATGGCACTCAGCCGCCATTTTGAAACTTTTAGCTGTGATTTTCTCATGAAAAAGTGAGTCTTTATCTCCTATTGGAGCCCTTCAAATTTCCTTGCGATATACCAGGTGGTTCAAAAATTAGTAGGGGGGAACGGACTCTAGACGAGCCCTGTATATTGTATTGATCATTTCCAATATAATTTTTGATGTGAACTATTTCCATCCAATCATTTCCAAATGGTACGTTACTGGAAAATTTAAAATTTGTTCAGTGTATTTTTGAATTCTGAATACCAAAACGCAGTAACGTATCGGATCTGATTCACCATCGAGAATGTGTTCGTAGTTGCACCGCGAAAAAAGGAAATATCGTTGAATGTTGTCTACTCACAATGCAAGAATGAGCCATCCCAAAAAAAGTTCCGTTCTACCAGATAAACTCATGAAGTCATTTATGTTGAAAACAGGGACATTATTACATTACTGAGAGGACAATGACAAAGTGTATGTATTCAAGCAATTTGAATTGGAAACTTTCTCGTTTTGATTTCGTGTTATTTGATTACCTCATCAGCATTCACTTTGTGTGACATACAGAATACATTTCACTTGAGACTCCGCGTTGTTCTCTAGTAGGATGCTGTCAGCGGAATACTGACCCACTTGCAGGAGATAAAGTATTTGAAATCCGATATGCAGAGTATTCGCAGAACCCTCAGTACTTCAGATGCAGAGTGAAAAAACTGAAAATCGAATGAAATTCTGATTTTCCATCATTTTTAATTCAACGCCTTGTTTGGCTTCGTCGCCGATTTTTATTCGGATAAAACCTGGAATTGTGTGAATCAATCTCTCAAACTGAAGAAAAGCTAACTTTGTTCTTTTATTCGAATACCACTGGTGTGTGATTATAGAATGGTTTTTTTCTTTATCGACGCCTCATTCTATACACACCCAGAAAAAAGTCAATGAATATTACAAATTTCCATCTCTATACAGGGTGTCCACGGAAGGTGGCTCGCACCTATAACTTTTTTGTTTTCGGAGATAATGGAATGAAATTTGAAGGATCTGTTCAATGCATAAAACTGCTTTTTTTGACAAGTAACTCAACTTCATGCAAATGGTGGATTCACTGAAAGTGACATAAACTTTCGATTTTTGAATGGGACACTTAGTATATTTTCAGTTTTTAAAATCCATATGACATTTAGAATACAATTATGTGTCATTTGTAACTGTTTGTAACCGTTTTTTTTATTTTATTTTCGAAACAAGTTTTTATTCTAGAAGGCTATGGATACGTTCAAATAACTAATTTCAGTCCTAAAATGTTTGTGAAAATACAACTTTACTGTTTTCGATCAAAATGTTTCAGCTATGTGAGGTTTGATTTAAAAAAAATTATTACAATTTTTTTTTCAAATGGCAACATGGTGGCTCGTCGGTTAGAAAAAAACAGCATTTTATTACGATTAATTTGATACCGCACTCTATTAGGTTGTAAGAAAACTTTCAATAAAAAACTGAAAATACCATATACCTGTTGAAAATGAAATAATTATATTGAAACTACCTATTTACATATCTTTAGGGTTCCAGATATTCAAAGTGACCTCCATCTTGTTGCTGACAAAGGCGAACTTTTTTTATTGTTGCTCTTACAACGTTTCTCAACTGTCTTGGTGTAATTCTATGAATAGCTGCCCTCACGTTGTCCTCTAATCCATGTCGTGTGGCAGGAGGTACATAATTAACCTCGTTTTTAATAGATCTCCATGAAAAAAATCTAGAGGCGTAAGGTCGGGTAACCTGAAAAGTTTTTTTAAAAGGAATAAATGAAGGTATAAATTGAAAACTACTCTATTTTACCTAGCCGGCCACCTAACTCTACCCATATTTCCAATCCAGTTTTCGTTGTATGTTTCATGCAGATATTCCGTAACTGCCTTCAGATTGTGTGGTGGAGCACCATCTTGTTGATAAAATAATCCAACTCAATTTATTAATGGAACTTCGTCCAAGAAATGCTCAATTTCCACTATCAAAAATTATAGGGCCCAAAATTCTGTCCCCTGAAATCCCAACACAACAGTTGAAACCAAACCGTTCTTGGAAATTTCCTTCCTCCATCAAGTGTAAATTTGCATCGGACCAATATTGCTTATTATTTCTGTTGAAATGTCAAATTAGTAAAACGGCTTTCGTCAGTATATTAGTATTAATATTTACTTGAACGTATGCCAGTTTTTTTTCATAATGTTACTCAGAAGACTTTTTTTTTTAATTTACTTGAACGTATGCCAGAACATCTATTTCTTTTTCTTCACTCACAACAAACGAATCGTTCCCATCATTATCAGGCTCATTTCGCATTTTTTCAACCAGTTTTGTAAAATAGTGCCGGGTCGGGTGACGCCGATCAGGATATCTCTGTGCGTAGAGACGTGCAGCATCGGTTGAATTTTGCCTACACTCTCCAAAAACTAATAACATATCAACTTTTTCAGTTCTTGTATAAATATTGTTATTTTCCATGATTTTCAAACAATGAGGTACACAATAACTACCTAATTGACTTTATAGAAGAGATGCAAAATAATATGTCGGCACGTCAATTTTACCGCAACAATTTAATGATTTTGTTTCAGTTGTGTTGGTCACAGGCTACTCCATGATTTTAAATCTTATTTTAATCTCAATAAGATTCTTCATTTGACGAAAGTTCTAACGTTATATTTTCAGTTTTTTATCGAAAGTTTTCTTACAACCTCATAGAGTGCGGTATCAAATTAATCGTAATAAAATGCTCTTTTTTTCTGGCCCGACGAGCCACCATGTTGCCATTTGAAAAAAAATAGTAATACAAATTTTAAAATCAAACGTTACATAGCTGAAACATTTTGATCAAAAACAGTAAAGTTGTATTTTTACAAACATTTTAGGACTGAAATTAGTTATTTGAACGTATCCATAGCCCTCTAGAATAAAAATGTATTTCGAAAAAAAAAACGGTTACAAACCGTAACAAATGCTACATGATTGTATTCTAAATATCATATGGAGACAAAAAAAGATAGTTTGTGTTCTCTTTTACGAGTGTTGATCTTCTATTTGATTGGCTAATGTATGTTCTCATAGTCTCCACATGGTATTTCGAAGACCTCTTGGCACTATAGTGGTATCTAGTCCATGGGATTTCAGAGAGTTGATTTAATTGTTCTGTCTGTTTTTAACGTTGTTATAATATAATACCGACGAATATGGAGAAATAGATAGAGCCTTTATTTTCATCGACAATACATTATAGCATCGTATAGAAATTATCCTATTTAAAAAAGGTGTCCTATTTAAAAATCGAAAGTTCAAGTCACTTCCGGTGAATTCGGAATTTGCATGAAGCTGAGTTACTTGTCAAAAAATGCAGTTTTATGCATTAAACAGATCCTTCAAATTTCCTTCCATTATCTCCGAAAACAAAAAATGTATAGTGGCGAGCCACCTTCCGTGGACACCCGGTATATGCAAAGCAACAGTATTTTTTTTTTCAATGGCCAGAACAAAAAATACGGTAATTCTGACTCATTCACTATAAATGCTATCAAAAATACAGTAGCGTGCCGATTTCAGGGATACCCTGTATATGATTGAATTTTTGGAATGACCTTTTTTCCTGATTTCAATAATATACCATATGTTATCACACAATCAGTTAAATATTCTACATTATTTAAATGTCGAGTTAAATGTTCATTGCATTTGGCAATTGCCAATGTTTTCTTCTGATCAGGTCACCTGAAATTAGGCGGGTGGCGCTACCCAAATTTTTGTCGAATTTTACAAAGAACAAAACATGTTTTGATTTTTTTCCAGAGTTTTAAACACTGTAATTCGTTATAAAATGTCATTATACACTCGTCATTTACGGGTGTGCAAGAGGTGAGATTACACCCTGTATAGCGGGTGACCCGGAACCATCTTCGTTGTTATTTTATATGGATGTTTCAAATTATGTTATGAATGTACAATTTAGGAGGTATCAAACCAAATATGACACTTCCGGTTTGACCGGAAGCGCATCCAATTTTTATATTTCAAATGTAAAGTATATATTTTTTTTGAAAATAACGATTTGGTATAGAATCACCTTTCCAATGATATAACACAGTCATACTTCCAATTCACAATCTGCTGATATAATTGAGATTTTATAAAAAATTACTTTTTGTATTCCCCTCGTAACGGAACATTTTCATGAAAGTATGCTATGGAAGGTTGAACAACATCATGTAAGTAACAATAACTCATGGCCAAACTCTTTACACAATAAGTTTTATGCAGACCAACTATTTTTACAATTTTAGTTTTTCTTCATTTTTCAACATCAATAACTCATTTCTTTTGAATGTTAACAAAGGAATTTTTAAAGTTGGTTAGAAACTCCAATACATATTGAAATACAAAACATGAAAAAACCTCCATATTTTTGTTTCATATTTATTTTTTATGCAGATAATTTCCATGCTATACCTACATTTGTATAGAACCTTTCAACTTCATCTCAATTGGCTATGATATTGAATTTCTTCTATAGTTCTGGAATTATTTTTAAGACTGCAAAATCTGACGCAACAAAATATTTATTTCGATAATTTTCCTACAAAATAGTAGACATTTGGAACATGTACAGTTCAATAGAAATTCAACACCCATGACAGACTCAATTAATCTATACATAAAAGAAAACTTACATGAATACACAAACCACTCCCAAATTCATGACTACCCTACACGTAATCGTCAAAACATCCAAGCCAATTATTTGAGACTGTCAAAAACACGCGATGGAATCTCCTATTGGGCACCCATGCTATACAACGCCCTCCCTGCGGAAGCCAAGGAACTAGAACTCCACAACTTCAAAATAAAACTCAAACATTTTTTACTACAACATGCCTTTTATGATGTCAATGAGTTTTTCAATGGCACTCTTACTTTTCAGAAAAACTCAATTATACAAATTTTGACTTGATTACAATGCCTATCAGACTTTCAATGTGCGATTTTACCTCTTTTTCTGAGCTTTACTGTACCTATATTTTATCTTTATTTTTTATTTTTGCAATTGATGTATGTACAACTTCAAATGACTTGTGTAAACACTCTTGTGTCCTAGCACCAATAGAGAATTGATTGATTAATTGTTCAAAATGTCGCCCGTTAACGTTAATGCATTTTTGCATTTTTGTATTTTTTCGGAGCATGCCCGCATAACATTCACTAGTTGAGCCGGAGTAATTACGTTGATGGCTCTCCTTACCCTGTCTTCAAGTTTCTCGCAATTTTGAGGTCTATTATGAGCATAAACTTTATTCTTCAAGTGGGCCCAAACAAAAAAATCCATTGGCGTGAGTTCAGGTGACCTTGGTGGCAAACGAACTGGACCATGAGTACCATTCCAATTGTGTTTGAAAGTTCTTGTAGGATGTCCTCGGACTACGACGGTGCTCCATCTTGTTGGAAATACATATCGCGATGTGTCGCCAAGGAAATGTCTTCAATAAAATTTTGGATTTCATCATTCAAAATTTGTAGGTACCGTTCACCTGTTAAAGTTCCATAAAAAAATAATTGGTCCCACTATTCTGGTTCCAAAAATGCCTAGCCAAATTTTGAATCCACATCTTTCCTGGTGTCTTCCTTCTCTGAACACGTGCGGACTTTCTTGCGCCCAATAACGTAAATTATTTCTATTGAAATGACCATTTTTTGTAAAGCGTGATTCATCACTGTATAGAATATTGTAATGGAAAATTGGATTTTCTGTTTCTTTTCGTATAACCCAGTTACAATACACAATCCACCTCTGCGCACCATTTTCATACAAATATTGATGAATTTGATATTTGAATGAACGATACCGGTGTTTTTTCAAAAGTTTTATTGCTGTTTCTCTAGGTACCCCGACCTCATATTCGATCTGCCTTAATGATGTATTTGGATCAATTTCAACCGCTGCTAGAACAGTGATCTCCATATCTTCGCTAACAATAACATGTTCCCCATCATGATTACTCCGTTCTTTCCTGAACTGTGACTCCAATATTGCAAAATAGTTTCAACTACTAGGTTGCGGACAGTTAGGATATCTCTCCTGGTACAGACGCAAGGCTAAACAGGAATTTTTCCTTGCTTCTCCATAAATCAACAGCATATCAACTTTTTCAGTTTAAGTAAATCACTAGTAGTTGTTCATTTCACAAATAATTATATTAGAAAATTCAGAAAATTCGAAATGTCAATTTGGCGTAAAAAACAACGACAGAACAATTCAACAAATTCAATTCCATACCAACTAACATGAAGTTTAAAGGTTCAATACAAATGTAGGTATAGCATGGAAATTATCTTCATAAAAAATAAATATAAACAAAAATATGGAGGTTTTTTCATGTTTTGTATTTCAATATGTATTGGAGTTTCTAACCAACTTTAAGAATTCCTATGTTAGCATTTGAAAGAAATGAGTGTATTGATGTTGAAAAATGAGGGAAAACTAAAATTGTAAAAATAGTTAGTCTGCATAAAACTTATTGTGTAAAAAGTTTGGCCATGAACTATTGTTACTTACATGATATCGTTCAATCTTCCATAGCATACTTTCATGAAAATGTTCCGTTACAAGGGGAATACAAAAAATATTTTTTTATAAAATCTCAACTATATCAGCAGATTATTGGAAGTATGATTGTGATATAACATTGGAAAGGTAGATTTGTTGAAAATATAAACAGGATGTTCATAAAATCAGATGTGGAATCATCTGCGACTGAAAGATAAACTTTAGTCACTATCTTCCATCGTCAAGATAACCTCTTGAGGGGTATTCATGTTGAAAAGGGAAACATTCTCAATTTAATATTGATAGAAAGATTTTTCTGAATTGAAGAATTCACGATCAAAATGAAGTTATTTTTAGTGAATGTCTAACAAAAAACAACTACTTCCCCGGCTAAAGCCACGCTGAACATTGAACTACATCTGATAGATATTCTGAAAAGGCCCCAACTCAAAAGAAAAAATCTGAAATTGAAAATTTGCATTTTCATTCAGATAGTTATTTGATTTTCTATTCCAGTCTTAATTGAGAACTCATAAAGATGAATGGGGCAAAGAAGAATGTTTTCCAAAAGAGAGTACTCACCAGAAATCATTCGTAACATTGACGCAGGAGAGACATCGCATTCACTAGGTCTTCAATACATTTTTGTCGACGAAAATCCATTTCACGCTTCCACGATTATCAGGAAGACCAGAAGGAATGGGAAACACATTTTCAAGAAGCAATCTCACTTTGCAAAGATGGAAAAAGTTAGAATCATTTCTTTGGAGACACTTTGAAATTAGTGTTTTCTGACATTAAAACCTGTCATGGGGTATGATAGATTGATTTGTTGAAAATATAAACAGGATGTTCATAAAATCAGATGTGGAATCATCTGCGACTGAAAGATAAACTTTAGTCACTATCTTCCATCGTCAAGATAACCTCTTGTGGGGTATTCATGTTGAAATGGAAAACATTATCAATTTAATATTGATAGAAAGATTTTTCTGTGAATTGAAGAATTCACGATTAAAATGAGGTTATTTTTAGTGAATGTCTAACAGAAAACAACTACTTTCCCGGCTAAAGCCACGATGGACATTGAACTACATCTGATAGATATTCTGAAAAGGCCCTAACTCAAAAGAAAAAATCTAAAATTGAAAATTTGCATTTTCATTCAGATAGTTATTTGATTTTCTGTTCCAGTCTTAATTGAGAACTCATAAAGATGAATGAGGCAAAGAAGAATGTTTTTCAAAAGAGAGTACTCACCAGAAATCATTCGTCACATTGACGCAGGAGAGACATCGCATTCACTAGGTCTTCAATACATTTTTGTCGACGAAAATCTATTTCACGCTTCCACGATCATCAGGAAGACCGGAAGGAATGGGAAACACATTTTTAAGAAGCAATCTCACTTTGCAAAGATGGAAAAAGTTAGAATAATTTCTTTTGGAGAGACACTTTGAAATTAGTGTTTTCTGACATTAAAACCTGTCATGGGGTATGATAGATTGATTTGTTGAAAATATAAACAGGATGTTCATGAAATCAGATGTGAAATCATCTGCGACTGAAAGATAAACTTCAGTCAATATCTCCCATCGTCAAGATAACCTCTTGTGGGGTATTCATGTTGAAAAAAGAAAAATTCTCAATTTAATATTAATAGAAAGATTTTTCTGTGAATTGAAAAATCCACGATTAAAATGAAGTTATTTTTAGTGAATGTCTAACAGAAAACAACTACTTCTCCGGCTAAAGCCACGCTGGACATTGAACTACATCTGATAGATATTCTGAAAAGGCCCTAACTCAAAAGAAAAAATCTGAAATTGAAAATTTGCATTTTCATTCAGATAGTTATTTGATTTTCTATTCCAGTCTTGATTGAGAACTCATAAAGATGAGTGAGGCAAAGAAGAATGTTTTCCAAAAGAGGGTACTCACCAGAAATAATTTGTAACATTGAACCAAGAGAGGCATCGCATTCACTAGGTCTTCAATACATTTTTGTCGACGAAAATCTATTTCACACTTCCACGATCATCAGGAAGACCGGAAGGAATGGGAAACACATTTTTAAGAAGCAATCTCACTTTGCAAAGATGGAAAAAGTTAGAATCATTTCTTTGAGAACACTTTGAAATTAGTGTTTTCTGACATTAAAACCTGTCATGGGGTATGATAGATTGATTTGTTGAAAATATAAACAGGATGTTCATGAAATCAGATGTGAAATCATCTGCGACTGAAAGATAAACTTTAGTCAATATCTCCCATCGTCAAGATAACCTCTTGTGGGGTATTCATGTTGAAAAAAGAAAAATTCTCAATTTAATATTGATAGAAAGATTTTTCTGTGAATTGAAAAATCCACGATTAAAATGAAGTTATTTTTAGTGAATGTCTAACAGAAAACAACTACTTCTCCGGCTAAAGCCACGCTGGACATTGAACTACATCTGATAGATATTCTGAAAAGGCCCTAACTCAAAAGAAAAAATCTGAAATTGAAAATTTGCATTTTCATTCAGATAGTTATTTGATTTTCTATTCCAGTCTTGATTGAGAACTCATAAAGATGAGTGAGGCAAAGAAGAATGTTTTCCAAAAGAGGGTACTCACCAGAAATAATTTGTAACATTGAACCAAGAGAGGCATCGCATTCACTAGGTCTTCAATACATTTTTGTCGACGAAAATCTATTTCACACTTCCACGATCATCAGGAAGACCGGAAGGAATGGGAAACACATTTTTAAGAAGCAATCTCACTTTGCAAAGATGGAAAAAGTTAGAATCATTTCTTTTGGAGAGACACTTTGAAATTAGTGTTTTCTGACATTAAAACCTGTCATGGGGTATGATAGATTGATTTGTTGAAAATATAAACAGGATGTTCATGAAATCAGATGTGAAATCATCTGCACTGAAAGATAAACTTTGTCAATATTCCATCGTCAAGATAACCCTTGTTATTCATGTTGAAAAAAAAAAATTCTCAATTTAATATTGATAGAGATTTTTCTGTAATTGAAAAAATCCACGATTAAAATGAAGTTATTTTTAGTGAATGTCTAAAAAAAACACTTCTCCGCTAAACCACGCTGGAATTGAACTACATCTGATAGATATTCTGAAAAGGCCTCTAACTCAAAAAAAATCTGAAATTGAAAATTTGCATTTTCATTCAGATAGTTATTTGATTTTCTATTCCAGTCTTATTGAGAACTCATAAAGATGGTGAGGCAAAAAGAATTTTTCCAAAGAGGGTACTCACCAGAAATAATTTGTAACATTGAACCAAGAGAGGCATCGCATTCACTAGGTCTTCAATACATTTTTGTCGACGAAAATCTATTTCACGCTTCCACGATCATCAGGAAGACCGGAAGGAATGGGAAACACATTTTCAAGAAGCAATCTCACTTTTGCAAAGATGGAAAAAGTTAGAATCTCTTTGAAATTAGTGTTTTCTGACATTAAAACCTGTCATGGGGTATGATAGATTGATTTGTTAAAAATATAAACAGGATCTTCATAAAATCAGATGTGATTTTTCAATTCACAGAAAATCTTTCTATCAATATTAAATTGAGAATGTTTCCCTTTTCAATTGAAAGGTAATTCTATACCAAATGGTAATTTTCAAAAAAAAGATATACTATCTATTTGAAATATAAATTTTGGGAGGGCTTCGGTCAAACCGAAAGTGTCGTATTCGGTTTGATACTTGATAAATTGTCCATTCATAACATCAAATCGTTCTATCGAATTTTAAACATCCATATAAAATAATAACGAAGATACAGGGGGGTAAATTGGTTCCGGGTCACCCGGTATAGCAAAAAAATCAATAACATCTATCATTTCAACTGCAGGCGCTAGGTGTATGAATATATCTTCAAACAAAATGTGATCATTTTCATTCATTATAATATTAACTTCCTTATTCTTGCCCATCACCTTATTTTCGATTATTTCTCTGGAATACCTGTTTCAGAAATCTAAATGAAGGTACGTCATAAAACGTTGAATGAATATTTATGAATAAACTTCAATCCCTTTCCATCGATGTCAATTTTCTCCATGAAATTGAAGTGAATTCAATGAATATAGGTAAATGTATGAGTGCCATAAGATGAAAATATATTTCGTCAATTCATTCCATTGTTGAGGTTCGTTCCGGTATGCTCAATCATAAGCAGTCTGAGCAACCTCACCTTGAGTAATAGAATATTGTTCGTAATGATTGTATCGACCATCTTCGTCGCGTGTATTTTCCACCAGCGGTAGTGGTAGAGAGTCAAACGAATCCCAAGGACGGGCAAAAATATCAAGATGTACGAAACAAAAGATACAATGATTGAAATAGCTTGGCACGTCAAATCGGAAGATATAGAATCCACAAAATATTTGTGTCATATGGATGACGTTCTGACCCGGCATATAAAATAGCTTTTTAGTTTGTCACATTCCTAGAAGAGAAAGGTGTCACGTGCATAGGTGTCAAAAGATGATTAAATAAGTAGCAAATAACATGGACGAACAAACCTCATGTGAAAGGAACATACAGTGCAAACAAAAATTATTAATTATAATATTCGCATTTTACATTGTAGTATCCTGAAGTTGACTTCATAAAAGTCGAAACGTCGGCAAAGAATCAATAGTAGTTTCAGTATTCGACCTTACCCCAACAGAATTTATAATTGATAATGATAATGATTTTTATTTTACTAAAGGTGTATACAATATACATAAATGATGGATAAATGAGTTGTAAGGTAAAATAAAGGTGGTAATCCCCAAAAAGCTCTCCAGGAGCTTGTCGAAGGGGATTTCCTACTCTATAAATAACAATTACAAATGGTGCTAAGGATTACATGACAATACATAAGTACATTAGGATAATTTAATGAGGTATTTACTGTAGTCACGTTACAAATCATCTAGAACAAAAAATTAAAGCACGGATTTGTTTGTCTGTACATCTTCGAGAAAAACTCTTCAAACAGAAAAAGAAAGTTTGAGAATTTTTCAATTTTTCATTTTGTTATTTTCAATCCGTCATTTTGAAAATAGATTTTGAGGCAGTATTAAATTGTAATCAACGTGATGAACTGTTTGGGTAGTTACATATGCAACGAGTACTTATTTGGGAGGAAATATTTATACAGATACGTTCTGCATAAAAATTCATGAAAATAATTCAAGACATTTTCTGAGCGATTAATTCCTTTTTACACGCTTTCTAGTAGTCAGATTAACCTGAAGTTTGGCAGATGTTCATAATTCCGGTGACAATGCATTATGGAATTTTTGCTAGAGAAAAAACAAAATGGCGGCTCTAATATGGCGGACGAGTTTTGTGATTATGGTTCGATTCAATTCAAAATTGGTATATGGGGCTTTTCGGGACAGAGATCACGTATTTTTTGTCAGAATTCATGAATTCAAGATGGCGGATCCAAAATGGCGACAAGTTCTGTGATTATAGCTCGATTCCAATAAAAATTGGTATGTGGGGGTTTTTGTAGTCGGAGATCATGATTTTATTGTCAAAATCTACGAATTCAAGATGGCTGCTCCAAGATGACAACGAGTTTTGTGATTATAGCCCGATTTCGTTCAAAATTGGTGTGGGGGGTTTTTGGCGTCGGATATCATGATATTTCTGTCAAAATTCATGAATTTAATATGGCGGATCCAAGATGACGACGTGTTTTGTTATTATGGCCCGATTCCATTCAAAATTGGTATATGGGTTCTTTTGGGGTCGGAGATTATCAATTTTTGAACGAATTAAATAAAATGACGGATTAAAAAAAAATTAAGACAAGATTTCATACATATGCACTGAAAAGGAAAAAATAATCACTCTAATTGTTTGACCTGTGTAATTCTTGTGAGTAGCAGATTCAAAAGCTTGCCGCGAATATAAAATAGGTTGAATCTGCTACTCACAGAATAACCTAGGTCATACAATTGAAGAAGTTATGTTTTCCTTTTTAGTGCATTTCTATAAAAGCTTGTCTTAATTTTGTTTATCATTTTTATTTACCTAACGATACTTAGGGAGAATTAGGTGCAATGTAATTCATCCCATTACACCATGTGGAGATTTTAGTTTTTGAAGGTTTCTCTAACTGATACTTGGAATCTATTGCTTCCTGAAGATGGTCTCCCATGTTTTGCAAAACTGAATATTTTATTTTGTTCAAAATGTAATAAGTATCAAACATATCAGAGAAAGTGAAGTATATTTTGGTATTTTGGTGAGAGGTAAAAAGAAATAACCGTAAATGAGTAATAACTCTTCGATGGTGCTAGAGTTTTACTTGAACCCCCCCAGAGGTCAGAAATTTGTTAAGTAATATCACAATACAGGTGTTGTAATTTAAAAAAATATATTTAAAATGCTTTGTTATTTCAGTATGTTGCATCGTAAATTTACTATACAATTCAATTCAACTCAGTTTTGAAAAATTATAACATATTTGTTGCATTTTTACTAAACATCTATCGGAAATTTGTTTTGTAATATTACAAGATAGGTGTTGAAATTTTGTTAAATAAATTTGATTGAAAATGTTTTGTAATTTCAGTGTACTGCATCATAAATTTACTATACAATTAAATTCGACTTAGTTTCAAGAAATTACTATATATTTGTTTCATTAGAAGAGAAATTAGTAAATATTTGACCACCATTAGGTATTTTCTTTTCAACAAATAAATTTGTACGAAAGAAATATTAAAAAACAATAGCAATTGTATTTCATTAATATTTCTACATATAGAATATATATATATATATATATATATATATATATATATGAATGAATGAATGAAATTTATTCAGCAGCATCATACAGATTGGTTACAGAATGATAATGTTCACATAAAATCTGAATAAATTGAAATTACCACAGAAGGAGGGAAATCTCCTTGTGCGTGGTTCAATACAGAGTGTTACAAAATATATCTTAAAATAAAATCTTATATATAGTTTTAGTCATATGTCATGCCATATATACATATAGACATGCATACATATATATTACAGATCACATTAGAGTTACTAATAATAAAAGGAATAGGAATAGACACAGTAATATATAAAAATAAAAAATAATAAATATAATTAAAAACGCTTTGGAAGGCCTTCTTTTCATTTGTTGTCAATCAGTTTATGAATAGACAGACGAGGCATTTTAGTTATGTAGTCATGGAGAATTTTTGTTTGTTTATGTATTGAATTTAATTTTTGTATTTCTTGGGGTAGACTATTGAATGTTTTTGGCCCTAGAAATTCGTGTGATCGTTGTCCAATTGATTGGATAGCGTAAGGTATTATGTATTGGTTTTCATTGCGTGTTTTGTAATTATGTGTTTGCTTCAGGTTGTGATTATTTTGTTTAAATTGTTTTAGAATAAGATTTTTGAAATGTAGTTGTCTAATATCGAGTAATTTTGCTTCATTATACAAGTTCTCAATTGCATATCTTAAGTATTTGTTAAGTATGAGTTTCAGAAATCTCCTTTGTATCACCTCAAGTATATATATATATATATATATATATATATATATATATATATATGCACATGAAAACACATTAAAACCCAGTAACAGGTCAGGTCAGTTGAACTCACACATATGAATATCAGTACCGCATGAAATGTGGTACATGTTGTGAAACAGACGCATACATAAAGATATAGATAATAATTAAATAAAAAAATCAATAACATATCAAATTAACTTCGTCACAATGAAAATGATCCGACATTACCAACCTCAAGTGTGAATTCATCTACTGTGTAAAAACATTTTTCTGTTAGGAATAGTTTCAACTGTTTTTTAATAGCTTGAGATGACAGTGTCTTTATGTCTCTTGGCAACATGTTATAGAGACGGATACCAACAAACATAGGAGACTTTTCATTCTTTGCAAGATGGTGTTTTTGGGTAGTAAGCATATTGTTAATAGTGTTATGGAAATTATGGATTTCTGATCTCGATTCCAGTATCCTTCTATTTTCATGGATATACGTCAATGTTTTCAAAATGAACATATATGCAACAGTTAGTATTTTATTTTGTTGAAAAATCTCTCTACATGACGTTTTGTAATCTAGATTGAAGATCAGCCTCAGCAATGATTTCTGTTTTATGAAACTTATATCTATTTCAGAAGCTAAACGCCAGACAGCAATGTTGTAGTAAGTGATTGATTGAAACTTGGCAAAATAAACTGATATCAGTGATTTAGTATCTAATTTATTCTTTAGGGATTTAATGAGATAATTCGATTGAGTGTAGCTTCTTAGATGTGAACACTATATGTTCTCGCCAAGTGAAATGTAAGTCAACTATTGTTCCTAGGAATTTTGTTAAGCTCGTTATTACTGAGGATTCATTCCGGAAAAAAAATTCAAATCATGCATGATACGAGATGAATTTGCAAATTAATTAACAGTCTATTCCTATAACAGCAGTCATCAAATTCGTGTAGGACTGAGTTGACGAGGTTATTAATTTCTTCTCATGTTTTACTCGAAAGAAGTGTCATCTGCATTCAGGTATATCGCCCCATTACTTATGTTAATAGGTAGATATTTTACACATAATAGGAATATCAGTAAACTTATCGACATTTTGTCATTCTGTATCACCTGGAAATATATATTTGTCGAAAAATATACAATCAACTGATTAATGTTTCCTCGAGTACCCAGGTCAAATAGTTATTCTGATACGAATTTAATATTCAAGGTGTCGAAGGCTCTACTTAAATCGAAAAAAATTCCTAAAACATTGTTTTTTATATCAATTGAATTATGTACTTGTTGTGCAAAGTTAAACGTTGCAGTTTCTGCCGAGTAGTTTTTTCTGAACCCATTTTGTCATTAGATCAAATGTTTCCATGTAATCGTTTATTCTACGAGATATAATGTTTTCAAGATTATACTGATTATACGATAATTTTCTACATTTTTACTGTCACCATTTTTAGTATAGGGACAAGGACCTCATTTTTAAGCATGTCAGGATATTCTAATGTATAACTTCAGATAGTATATCCACGCTATCTTTGATAATTTTTGTGGAAACTTCATCTGGTCCTGTGCTTTTTTTATTTGCCAACGAGGCTATAACGGTTTTCACTTCATCCGTAGTGACTGGTTCAAAGAACATGGTTGAGTTAACATTTGGCATTGTAGTACAACTTCCTAGATCATTCCCCGGGAAATGCATTTTGATTTTTTCATCAATTATTGTTGAGAAATACTCTCCGAATGTTTCCATGACGTCTGCTTCGCTACTGATTGTCTTATCATTATGACTTAGTATTATACATTTGTTTTATCTATTTTTTGCGGATGTTTTATAATATTTCAGAGAGTTTTGGTTTCATTATTAGAATCCTGCACTTTTTTCATGAAATGATATATTTTTCCTCGATGTATTTCATTTCCAACACCTTTTTAAATAAAACAAACATAAAACAAACCATTATTCAATCGGACTTTTTGCCCTCGCTGTATATTGTGAATGCGGAGTTATTTCAGAATAGTGTTGAATTCAGTATCTGGTATTATGAATCCTGGTACAAATATAAATTATAAATTCCCCATTTGGAATTTGAAGTTCATTGATAAAACGACGATGATAACTCTCAGTTGACTTCCGTATATGAGCTTTCAGCCATACGCTAGGAATAATTTCGCGCCTTCAGAAAAGTACACTTGGGGGGAATGGATCCGAAAACATAAATGATTTTGTTCTGTAGCGAGACGAAAATGTTTCAGACCGATTTCAAAAATAAAACAGGAAACAGTACGTTCATACTGTCTACAGTGGATACATGAGTCTACGGGTGGATGCAAAGAAGTTTCACTTAGGAGTTTCTATTTCCTTCAGAAATAATATTTTTTTGCGAAGCGGAACATTCCAAATTTTCAGTTGTTAGTTGTATGGGTGGTTTTCTCAAACGACTGACCCAGCCCTATACTTGAGAGCCTCTTTTAATAGTATATTTCATTAGGAGTCGAGAGAATCGGCTTTTATGGACGTGTAACGGATGATATTTTTCATAATATCTACCTGAAAACCACAGATTGTAAAGAAACATTTATTTTTAAAGATTAACGAACAGAAACATGTATTTTTAATTTTTATTAATTGAAATATTTATGGTAAAATTTGTGTTGTTGTAAATAGCTAATCCTTTAGCAGCTACCTACCTTTTCGATAACTGTAGTTGATAAAGTCGAAGGTGCTACTATATTAGTAGAAGTATTAAATTTTTTATTTTCCCCACTGCATTGTATTCTGATGTTGGCGTTGTTTTTACTGTTCTTGAATGGCTGAACAATTTACGAGAAACTTCAATCTTTCTGCTTGCCGATTCTTCGATGTAGCCTACAGCCACAGTCGAGATACGCCAACCTACATGCCTTTTTAAAGTAAGCAAACCTCCTCCGCCTTCGACTAACATAGATGCTGAAGATCGTCAGTGTTTGTGAACGACTTGCCCTATTCATCGCCACTATCAAAGTTTATACTATTTGCTGACGACAGCACGTTCATACATTCAGGAAAAAACTTAAGTACTCTGATTTCCACAGTAGAAACTGAAAAAGAACAAATAGAACGATGGCTCAAATCAAATAAACTGAAAGAGTAGGAGATTTAAGCCGGTTCTGGGTCTCCCCCCACCACTATGACGTCACGTGTGACCTTGAATAGTTGCAGGTGTGCAGTGTGTGTGTGTGTTTGACCTTGAGATTTGACTTTGAGATTTGTCATTGAGTTTTGATATTGGGTTTGGTCGACTTTGAGATTCGACTTCAGTTTT
>JAFIRS010005615.1:0-52881 GCA_018342105.1 Gonioctena quinquepunctata
AATTTAGATTAAAAATTAATACAATCATTTTTAAATAATCTATATATTGTTCTAGAATTCCAGTGGTTTAATCCACTTGAGAACAATCCTTAGACTGTTTCGAAATTCAAATCCTTCTCAATAACTTGTTAGAGATTGGTACCAATTTCTATTCTGATAGTAAAAGTTAAGTCTCAAAAGTATTTCCTTGAAAAGGGGAAGAAGTATTTTATTCCATAAAAATGTTCGACAAACTATTTTTGGGTTTGTAAACTAGAAATAGCTAAGGTTAACCGATCGCGGAAGACTGCAATCCACCACACGACATTCAGCGCATGGAGAGTGAAAGGTGCCCTATCGATCCCTATCTATCGACACAGAAGTTATTTCAGGAATTTACTGAGAAAAACCTATCAACACTAACCCCGTCAGAAGACCGACACTTCGTCACGGCAAAGTGAAACGCTTTTGAGCCGCTGAACATCAGTGCAATGTCTATCACCGCGTGGATCAAGACGTAGTTAATTCAGGTAGGCGTACCGGCCCAATGATCATGTGCCTAGACACTGGTCGTTGAAGGCGAGCCCGAGTCGAGCGCACTTCCTCCCCAGCCTCAGAGAGAATGATGTCCAATGGCTTGGCAAGTGAACCGACAGTGCAGGGAATTTCCTGAAAGCATAGAAGTTGGGACGATGCGATGCGAAGATTGCGAGTATTGGGCTCAGGGCGCTGATAAGTGCCACCCAATCTCGTATGATTGAACTTAGAATTCTTTCTGAAGGCAGTTTGTTGCCCCCGTAACGCTGCGAGAAGAAAAGAAACCAAATCTGTAGTATGATAAACAAAGTTGGCCGAAGATCCGAATGTAAGCTCTATATTGTCGCAATTCCAAATCCAAATACAATGATACTATTTCAATAGTTCGGCTGGGCTAGTCCCCGTATGAGCTTCACGGATAAAAATTCCAGACGATCACCACTATGAACGTGCAAACGCTACCGCTGAAGTATTTCTGGAGATTTCCACGAAGTGGTTTCGAATGCTGAATACTGAATAACTCTTGCTTGGATACTGCTGAATGTTCGAATGCTATTTTAGAATGCTTGCTTGCTCTGAATCAGTCAAGAAACAAGAGTCAGTACTGAATGTGTGCTCAAACTGAGGCAGATTGCTGCGGAATGCTGTGCTGGCTCAAACTGAGGCAGATTGCTGGCGTTTGAGAAAAACGCACGATTGAAATCCGCTCGGTGGATGCGCTCGTAGGCCCCGCCCACCGGGCGCTTGGCCTCCTATTGGCCCAAGGCTCACACGACTACCTGGCTCGGATGTAATACTTTAACACGGCTCAATGTTACCAGATTACGTAGTTACCACAATGGTTTTTGGATTTTCTGCATGTTGAAAAGAAATACTGAATGTCTTTGGGCTATTTAGCAGGAGTTTGTTTGCAGAAAACCATTGAATTATTCCATTCATTGAATTTTGCTTTTTGTGGCTAGTTCCCTCCAGTTTTTGTCATCGATTAGAATACTGGTATCATCTGCGAATTATGAGAAGGAGGTTTGGGGAAAAGTGTAAGGAGATCATCAATATAAATCAAAAACAAGGTTGGGCCAAGCACAGACCCCTGAGGAACGCCACATCACACTTTTCGCTATTGCGATTCTGTTTGCTTTCATAACACCAACCATTCCACACAGCCTAACTGATATTTCGCAATCTGTGAAATACGATTCGAACCAATCATGAGGTATTCCTCTCAGGCTATAGAAAAATAGTGTGTTCCAAAGATTGCTGAAGTCTATACACTCAAACGCTGTGGACAGGTTGCAATATATTCCAAGTGTATTGAATTTTTGTTCCAAATTGAATATTATCTTATTGAGGAGAGGATGTGCAGCATCAGATGTATTCTTATATTCACGGAAACCGAACATTGAAAGGATTTCTGTCTGTATAAATATTCAACTAATTGCACTCTTACCACTTTTTCCAACATTTTTGAGAAGACTGGTATAGTAAGGAAAGCGGTGACAGTCGGCTGTCATCATTTCTACAACGTTAATTCTTTCTTTTTTTGTTGTGTTGATATCACAAGGGATCAAAATGATAGTCTACCAGTCGAAAGCGTTGCTTTCAAAGGTCTACCACCCACATAAGGTTGAAAATGCAAACTTGTTTGACTCATTTCTACAAGGATGATTTTTTTTTCACCATTAGTTTATTCAATAAAATGACAAGAAATTTCAGTCTCCTGGAAATCTGATGTTGTTGGAGCCTTGGTAGACTCAACGGAATGCACGGTCTCCCGACCGCAGCCACTGCGCCGATCCGTCACAGGACTCATTTACCGGCATCAATTGAAAATCTCCAAAGCATTTTTTTTTCAACCAGTTCATTCAACTTATTGTTGAATAAGCGTCGTCTACTTCCAGTACAAGGTGGCTGAAGCCGGCGTCTCCCGGCACGAGACTTGACGAGCTTGGCTTGGAGGATTGTGTTTGGAATACAGGAGTGGGTTTTAGGCAATCTGGAACCTGATCGGTCTCACGGCGTGTATAATTTCACCGACTCGTCATCTACCAGTGGCTGGAGGTTGGTACACGAGCCTAGGAAGGCATGTCCATTGCAATAGTTATTCAGTTTTGAACGGATAGCGAGGATAGCATGTGCAGCATCGTATTAATATTATTTTTTTGTGGTCCCAAATGCCATCCTCTTCCTCATATGAATTCAGAATTCAATTACTGTTTCTGGATTCCACTCCATGTTAATACACAATACTTCGCCACCAACAAACTCTCTCTCTCTCTCTCTCTCTCTCTCTCTCTCTCCGAATTCACCGGTCTCCCGTCGTAGCCAACACTGCCGACAGGCACCCTCGCACCGTGAGATCGCTTAACAAGCCATACAGTACGAGCTTGCTAGTCAAGCCTCGCGCTTCTGATGTTTGCAGAATTTACCGACATTTCATGGAAACAGTCGAGCCACCTCGAGCTTACGCTTGACAAGTCTCGATCTTACGCGAATCGACCATTCTCACGACGAGAGTCTTGACGAGCTCGGCTCAAGAATTGTCAAGACGCCGGCTCAAGGCTTTGAAAGACGTACCTAAAGTTATAGCGCGGGCACATGATTGAAACATTCTCAATTGAATATTGAATAGAAAGATTTTTTCTGTGAACTGAAAAATCCACGATGAAAATTAAGTTAGTTTTTGTGAATGTCTAACAGAAAACAACTACTTCCCCGGCTAAAGACACGCTGTACATTGAACTACATCTGATAGATATTCTGAAAGGACCCTAACAAAAAGTGCAAAAGTATTTTATTCGAACATTTAGGTGGGTTATGCCTTAAAATCCCCACTCCATCCTCGTATTACAGCGAGACGTTGGCAACTGTTTGTCAGTGTGGTTTTCACCAGTATATGTGGAAAGTCGTATTGAATAATAGTTGTTTAATAGAATTTGATTACAAATTTCTACTAAATATATATATATATATATATATATATATATATATATATATATATATATATATATATATAAAAATAATGGCCTATGAGAAAAAGTAAAACTCTTTCTTATTTAGTCAAGCTTTCGAAAATGTTTATTTTCATTATCAAGACAAGCTGTGGAGAAAAAAGAAAACACAATTGTGAAATACGATTTTAAACAAATCTATAGAACTTACTAAGGTGAGGTTAAGTGAAGACAGCTTGTCTTGATAATGAAAATAAACATTTTCGAAAGCTTGACTAAATAAGAAAGAGTTTTACTTTTTCTCATAGGCCATTATTTTGACTGCAACCTCAAGGAATATCCTTTCTACAAAGTTTATTTCAAATTCATAGTTTTTTTTAACTAGTCCAGTCACGAGACTACCCTTTCTTCTATATATATATATATATATATATATATATATATAAACGAAAGAAAGAGATATTTGTTACGATTCCAAGAAACCATCCGCCCACAGCTGTTCCATAGTTTCCCAATCATCAGGACGGCTTGTGGTCTTTCTCAAATCGTACCAAATCTCTCAGAGTGCTATTACCTACCGGCAAGTATGAAAATGTAAAATGCACAAAAGTATAAAGGTGACACCTATAATTCGTGGGGTGAAGGATAGACCTGATGACGTGGAAATCAATGACACGAAGTTTCGTGCTCATTAATAGGTCACCAACAGATGTCAGTATAGGCCAATCCACGACACCAAAAGTCGTACTCCTAGTGCGTTCAGAGTAACGCAAAACAAATAACGAAAGAGAGAGAGAGAGATTTGTTACGATTCCAAGAAAGCCACCATCCGCCTACAGCTGTTTCATGGTTTCCCAATCATCAGGACATACCTAACGGCAAGTATGAAAATGTGAAATGCACAAAATTATAGAGATGACACATATAATTTGTGGGGTGAAGCTTAGACCTAATGACGTGGAATTCAATGACATGAAATTTCGTGCACAATAATAGGTCACCAACAGATATCAGTATAGGCCAATCCACGACACCAAAAATCGTACTCCTAGTGCATTCAGAGTAACGCAAAACAAATAAGGATCTGTTACCATTCCACGAGAGCCACCATCCGCCTAAAGCTGTTTCATGGTTTCCCAATCCAGAGTGCTAATACCGGTAGGTATTAGCATTCTGGGAGCTTTGGTACAAATTTGAGAAAGACCACAAGCCGTCCTGATGAATGGGATGGTGGCTTTCTTGGAATCATAACAAATCTCTTTCTTTATTTGTTTTGCGTTACTCTGAGCGCACTAGGAGTACGACTTTTGGTGTCGTGGATTGGCCTATACTGACATCTGTTGGTGACCTATTAATGTGCACAAAATTTCGTGTCATTGTATTCCACGTCATTAGGTCAAAATTTCACCCCGCAAATTATAGGTGTCACTTCTATAATTTTGTGCATTTTATATATATATATATATATATATATATAAATATATATATATATATATATATATATATATATAATAATAAAAATTACTAAGATAATAATATAAAAACTATTATATGCAATCAAAATAATAATAATATTAATAAAGCTGCTTCATTCATAATTTCAATATATTCACATAGAAAAACAGAGCACTATAAATACGAAAGAGAAAAACAAAATGATGAGAAGGCGAAGTGTCAGAATAGCTGTTTTCCAACTTGACCATAAATATGAAATAGTAAATATGAAAAATATGCTCCTCGATTGTATTCTTGATAACAAGGTACGTCTACCAAAGCCACCTTGTCCTGGAAGAAGACGACGCTTATTTAACAATAAGTTAAAAGAACTGTTTGTAGAAAAAAAAATAGCTTCGTAGATTTTCAATTGATGCTGGTAAATGCAATAATTCACAACGGCCTGTAACATCGGCGCAGTGGCTGCGATCGGGAGACCGGGTATTCCGTTGAGTCTACCAAGGCCTTAACAGGCAAATTTTTTGGGCGTTTTATTAAATAAACTAATGGAGAAATGAGTCAAACAATTTTGTATTTTCAACACCTTATGTGGGTGGTAGACCTTTGTTAGCAACGCTTTCGACGCGGTAGACTATAATTTTCCTGTGCTTTTAGGTATTCTTCGTCCCTGTAAAAAGTTTCAGACTTATAGGTTTTTTACATTTTTCATAAGTTGTTATTAATGTTGGCAACGTTTAAAGCTTGGCAGACTCTATCTTCCATGAATCACATTGTATCAACAATTATAAAACTAAAAATTAGTTTTGTAGATGTGGGAGCAAAATTTATATCGCCGCCTCCCTTACCAGTAGGAGTGTAACCGGTCTCTAGTTTGATATGATCTCTTTTTCGCCCTTTTTGGAAGGAGGTTCAACTTCAACGACTTCAATTTTGGGGAACTTGGGATAAGTACCTGTACTTAGCGAGAGATTGAATATATATGTTGAGGGTGGAACTAAGTTATCAGGGCATACTTTCACCAATGTAATCGGGATATTATCGTGACCACTATATTTCTTATTAGCCATGCTTTGAACTATTAGACCGGGAGATGGTGACACATCATATTAGGTCATTTGTACCAGTATGGCGGTTCTTCAGGGGTCTAATTACGGAATAACAAAAAAGAAAATGATGGTCATAGCGCTGGTACCGGCGGCCCAATCGCGTGGGCGTTAATCGAGCGTGTTGGATAAATAACGAGTGTCGAACGATTTGTTCCACAAAAATGCTTGTATTTTCCGATAGTCGATAAAAAAAGAAGTAGGCGGTAGCGTAATACCATACTTCTCCGGTGTGACTTGCAGCCCGCCATACCGACGCGAATACATTAATTAAAAAAAATCAATTCAACCATTTGTACCAAATCAAATCAAAGCTGCCTCGAAGAGACGTGAGTATCGCGAGCTAACCCTCCTGCATTCAGTTTGGGCTTCGCTCTTCCTCCCCCCATCAGCAGCACAGGACCTACCTTCCGGTTTAAACTGTGCCACTAAATTAAGAGGGGGAATCCGAAATTGGGATACGCCCAATCAGCGCGCTAGGTCAACCCAGCTACCGTTATAGCTCAGCCACGGTGAGGCCGCTTGATACAACAAGCTACTGGCTATGGGATGTCAGTACCCGAGCGGGTTAATGCGCCGCTCCCCGCCGAGTCAGCAGGGAATACAGTCACCTCAACCCATAGGTGAAAGACTCCCCCGTCTCTACCGAATTACGGTATTGTTTTCCATTGGCCCACTATCAGCCCACGCCCCCAGAGTCCAACACCATGTGGAGAGGCACCGGCGGTGAAACCAGTGGGGCTATCCTCCTTCCCCTGGGTACCCATGTTAACAAGACTCCTCCTGTCAGCGTTTGATGGGTCACCGCCATATCAGACTTTCGACCTGATATTACTCGTGTGAACGTTTGACGAGTAACCGTTCGAGTGAGAGTTCGCCGAAGCTACTAAACACTCTACCATGTTACCGAGAGAGGGACCTGGACTTTGCCCAGAGGTGTCTGGGATCGTCACAGATACTCCCCTCCCGACGGCCTAGTCACATGGTGGGGCTAGGCCCAACCATTTGTACCAGGCTAATTTTTGCGCAGCCAATCATCGTCGAGTAGCCATTCACGGAAATCACCTTGCCATACTTTTCCGACGGTTCCCAATGGCCGCCATACCACCGCAAGGGAGATAATTTTTTTTTTTGCTAAACGATTTGTACCAGCCTTAAATTGTTTTTAACAGTTTTCTGTATGATCATAAATAGGAGTCTGATCATGCCATACTTGTGGGAGGTGGCGAATATCTACAATATTTTTTCAAAATTCTAAGATTTAATTCGTAATTCGAACGATTTGTACCAGTATAGCACTAATTTTTCCTGTAAGTTTGAGGTTTAACGAATATAAATACAAAATTTCAAACACCTAGGTGGCGGCAATCTTGTCTTATAACCAGATGTTATGTCGTATAATATTTGCGATTGTGTATTGCGCTTGTGTGAATAAATTAAATAATTCATAGATAATGATGCAGTAAGCAGTGACGAGGACGAAGAAAACGAATTCGAATATGCCGGGGATTCTGGTTCAGAAGACGTTTAAAGTCCATTGAGTTTTGTGAATCTTTCGGAATAAATTGCATTCATATTGCATATAATTTTTTTCACATGTACCCGTCACGATATTACAGGTGGGCTATTTCGATGTATAGGCTTATTTTGCAACACCAAAAAAAATAAATTCTGAAAATTATTTTTTCGAGTCCACCATTTTGGCACTTCGCCATAAGTACAGTGTAATTTTCCCAAAGCATATTTTTTTTCAAGTTTGGAAAATTTGAAATGCCATACTGTTACAATTCATTCCAATTTTTTTATTTTCATATCTTGCTCGAGTGTAACAGACTTCCGCCCCATAGTTAGAGTATGAAATATTTTTTTTAGGTTGAATTTTATCCAAACGAACCGAATACGATGCCATACTGTAACAAATGATTTTATGTCTTGTACCTTGAAAACGTGTTGAAAAACCAAGTTTTTCAAGTATGGCGCCACTTTTTCCCTCTACTAGAAGTATGGCAAATATAATAATGGTCACATTGTATCATATAATTTCCAAAAATCCAAATGCCATACTGGTACAAATCGTAATTTTTTTGTTTTAACATCTTGGCTTAAGTCCGACAGTCGTCCGCCCCATGGTTACAATCTGGAATAATTTTTTTTAGGTAGAATTACATCCAAACGAACAGAATACAATGATATCATGATGTAAAAAATGATTTCACGCATTTTACAGTCGTATTTTCAAAACGTGTCAAATAAATAAGTTTTTCAAGTATGGTAGCACTTTTTCTCCCCACTACACGTATGGGATATATAATAACGGTCACATTTTATCAAATACTTTCCAAAAATCCAAATGCAATACTGGTACAAATCGTTTTGCGAAAAAAAAAAGTTATTCCTTTGCGGCGGTATGGCGGCCATTTGGAACCGTCAGAAAAGTATGGCATGGTGTATTTCGTGAATGACTACTCGACGATGATTAGCTGTGCAAAAATTGGCCTGGAACAAATGGTTGAATTGTTTTTTTTTAATTAATGTATTCGCGTCGGTATGGTGGGCTGTAAGTCACACCGGAGAAGTTTGGCATTACGCTACCGCCTACTTTTTTTTTTCGACTATCGGAAAATACAAGCATTTTTGTGGAACAAATCGTGCGACACTCGTTATTTATCCGACACGTTCGATTAACGCCCACGCGATTGGGCCGCCGGAACCAGCGCTATGGCCATCATTTTCTTTTTTGTCATTCCGTAATTAGTCCACTTAAAAACCGGCATACTGGTACAAATGACCTAATATTTTGTGTCACCATCTCCCGGTCTATATGTCCTTTATATCATTTTTTGCGACAGGATGAAAGAAAAATTAGTTTATGTTATTGGAACTGACATTGTTCAAGAGGTCTGTATGATTTTGATCGCTGATCGATCCAGATGTGAAATCAAAGACATTTTTGGCAAAAAAAGAACAGAATTATCCACAAACTTTTGATTTGTGATTGAGGTACCATTCTTCATAATATGAACTTCACAATAATCGTGCTTTTTCACTCGACCCAAACATTTGTCTATGAATTTCCAAGTGATTTCAATTTTGTTTTCAGAAATATATTTCTTTTACTTTTCTATGACTCTTTTAGAGACCCACAGGAGTTATTGACCAACAATTATATGTACATTTTCAGTTTATCTTTCCTTTTTTACCAAAAACCTTTTATTTCTGCATGATATCCTTATTCCTTGGGTAACCCATTTTTTATTTGTTTCATTGTTCTTGTTTATTTTGATTTGTTTTTCTGGGAAACATTTTTCGAAGCAGAACAGTACTTCATCATAGAAGTCCGTGTTTGTTGAGATATATAAATATAGAAATCGGATATATACACGGAGCATTTATTCAAACTTTGCCTTATTGCTTTTAGCCAATGATCTTTTCATTTCAAAGCGAGAGCGATTGGCGTGAGAGCAAGAAGTATACAACTTGAGGAGTTGGCCGAAGTGATTCGATTATCAAGAAGTGTTCTCATTGTTTTTGTGATTCTTGTCGTTGTTTATATTGGTGCTCTCAGCACATAATGATTTAGAATTATATCAAATTTGTTTATGTATTTTCTGTGAGAAGATTTATTTTGAAGTCCCCGTCTATAACTACATGTCTTGAATTGTACTTAATGAAAATTACATGCAATAGGTTTCCAAAAATATGTAGAATTCATTTTTATATCACCATTAGATGATCTATATATACCCAAGACAATACATTTATTGGTTTCATCAGATGCAGTTGCAAATTCGCAATAGTTTTCTATTGGTATGGTCCTCAATTTTCCTGATATCTGTGCGAGGACTCTCTAGATGACCCGGCGTTTTTGGAAGTGAATAAGAACTTAGGGGTGTCTTGGTACCCTCACCCTACAATATATCTTGAAATGTCCGCTCCTTCATGAATTTTGCGGAAATTTTTTTGCAGCCGATAATTTCTCTCCTGTTTTTCTTTCTGCCGTCGATTATCATCCTCTTTTTTTTTCAGTCGACGTTCCTCCTACCGCTCGATCATTTCCATAATAGCTTCCATAGTGTCGTAGGATGTTTTTCCCGTATTCACCATCATTTGTTCACAATAGTCACTAAAAATCCTCACTTCGGATACCAACGGTTACGAAACTGGGGTTCAAAAATAGTCAAATAAATTCAATATCCGTTCATTCCACTTTGAAACACAACACTTTGACAATACAATACTTGATTATAACTCAAATGCACTTCACCTTGGACTCATTAGTTTTTTTGTACAATAATAATCCCAAGACTAACTGTCGCGACTGTCGCCTACAATTTTCGATGTCATTTCCGGAACCGTCTCTCTTTCTCTCGATGTTTAGATTTCATCATCGGAAAGTCCCGACGGCTCGCATAGTCTGGATCGTGCGGAAACAGAGGCGGACTTAGTAATTCTGTAACATTATGTTACTCAGGGCAAGCTTAGCTTTTCATTGGTGTTTTTTTTGCAAACCGGTTCAGTAGTTCCAGAGAATACCCCTTACTTACAAACAAACAAACGAATTTTATGTCCTCATATCAGTATACCTTAGGCGGAAATTGTTATGAGATTCAGTTGATTTCACATCATTCAGCAGGGAAAGTTCCACAACGTACCAACGTTCCATGTACGCAATTGACAGCAAATATTTTCTTAGACATTCTCACCTGTAACTGAAAGAACCATCCGGATTAATTTCATTATTCTCAGAAACAATAGGTATCACTGCTTGTCCAGATCCAGGGTGATTTTGTGCTTTGTATTGTTGAGACTGGAAGTAGTTTCGTGAGGCTGCTGACGCAGATGCATACACACAAGCTGCAATGAGCTGAGAACAGATGTAAATCAAACATGGAAATTTTTTCTATTAATTCAATAGAATATCGTGTCGAAAGCGCCCAGTATATTGGCTATAATTCTTACTTAACCCCACCAGTGTGCAAAGTATGTAATGACTTTAGAATTTTGACTTTCAGCCGTGGATATACGTTTAACTTCACCGCACTCGTTCGCAAAGTATGCTATTACTGTAGAGTTTAACTTTACTATACTAACGTAGTAATAAGATGTCACGACCAGTCTCTTTTCTCATATTTCTCTCAAATTGAACTTCCAAAGCAGGTGTTGCAAAATATAATGTATGCTACCAAGTTGCGAATATGAAAATCGTGATCATAACATTCGCTTTAAGATTTATGTTACACTTACATGAGGACTCGTGTGGTTCTCGCTTACTTGCCTACGGCTCCTAGCTACTTCTACCACACTCGTCCTCATGTAAATTCATCATAAATATCAAGCTCATGTCGAGATATTTACTACCGCTTGTATAATCCCACTGTGATGATAGGAAAATATTGTGCGATGATAGCACCTTTTTTTATACTTTCCAAACTATGTTGTTCGTTGTTCCTAGTATCACGAGTATCATAACAAAAAGAAGACAAATATAAATGTACCACAGGACATGATACTGTTCTCAAAAATAATACAGACATCAAACAAACACACTCACTTCACCAAATCATTTTCACTTAACTGGGGTTTAAAAAAACCATGGCACGTGTTTTGCTATCCAATAGCTTCTTCAGGTGGAGTTGAATAATCAGCAGGTAGTGGTAGGTATATAAATCTAATCAAGAATAAGAAGAGGATAATCCAATAGGTGATCAATTGGACGGAGATTATATCCATCAACTGTTTAATCTTCAGTAAAACAAATTCAACAATGGAGAATTAAGTTGATCAGGGCATTAAGCAAATATTGCGACTTTTTGCATTTATTGATTTCTGAACTTTCTAGAAGGTCGAGTTTAAAACTTTTCTTTTCTATATATAATATTTAGAAATCGTTGATGAAACAATATTTTTCAGTCAAGAGGTGAGTAGCAAAAGTTGAATTTGTTTTTCCATTATCAAAACAAAACACATAATTTCAAACTTAATTTATATTTGGACATCCTACAGAAAAAAAACTAATTTATTACGTGAAAACAACATTAATATTGGATTCCAAATAGATAATAATTTATGTTAATTCATTGGGAACAATAAAGATAAAACTGAGAAATCTGATAGATTTTGAGTATATAAATTAACTTGTGGCTCTTGACTGAAAAACATTGTTTTTTAACGATTTCCAAATATTACATATAGAAAAGAAATATTTTGAACTCGACCTTCGAGAAAGTTCAGGAATATAAATGCAAAAAGTTCGAAATATTTGCATTATGACCAGATCAACTCAAATAATTCTCCATTGTTGAATTTGTTTTACTGAAGATTAATAAGGTAATGGATATAATCCCTTCGTATTAATTACATGTTGGATTATCCTCAATATTCTTAATATTCTTCATTAGATTTGTATATCTGGTGATGTGAGTGTTTTTGTTTGCTTTTATATGGATTTCAATCAAGTATCGGCCGCATCAATTCCAAATTTAGAAAATAATACTTATATATTTCTGTCTTAAAATGGCACTGCTCTGTTTTAGACCATTTTCCCAAGAATACTCAATCCGGCCACAGCTCAAAGTGTTCGGTCTATTAAGGTTACTTTTTCAAATAAAAACATTTGTTCTCAAACATGGCCAAAATAGATTCATTCTCTTCTATCACCCGTAATAAAACACTTATATTCACAAGTAAATAAAATACCAAACCAAATTCAATCAAAAGAAAAACATTTAAACCAAACGAATAACTATCTATATTCAGAATATCTTTTTGAAAACATCCTATTTCAAATATTTTAGAAAATGCAAAGCCAAAGTTCAATTGTTCACTTCACATGCAAACCTTGTTGAATCCGTAACCCAAAATGAATATTATGTATGTAGCATGAATTATTAAACATGTTCGAATAAAGAATTTCGTTTGGAATATTCGGCAACTTCGCTTTTATTAGTTTCACCTTTCTTTCGAATCATATATATATATATATATATACAGATTTAACCCACGTTGTCAGACCATTACAATTATCAGACCACCACAAACCCACTAGAAATATTCATGATTTCAACAAACATTTTGGTGTTCTACATTTATTACAATCCCCAAAAATAACTGGAACTGAGAGGGGTAAAAAAAAGTGAAAAAAAATATAATTGTATAGTTTATGTCACGTTCACAAGCCCATTATATTTTACCGCGTTCTCAAGCCATTACATACAATTTCTGACATTTAATCCACGCTCACAGACCCGGCAGTGTTGCCGCTCTTTTCGCAATATATTATGATCAAATTGCACAGAGAATGTTTTATTTTCACAACACAAACACGCGAGGAAAATTAACTAGCCAAAAATTTCCATTAAATTTTGTTCAGTTGACTTCTGTCTATTTCAGTCGCCAGAAAAATAATTTTTATTTTAGGATATTTAATGATTTTTACAAGCTTTTATTCAGTTTCATTTGTTAGTTAGTTCGTTCGTTTGTTAGTTTGGTTCAAATCTCGTAGGTGAATTTTGACCGACCTAGCAGATGTTCATAATTCCGGGGGCAATGCATTATGGAATTTTTGTTAGAGAAAAAAACAAAATGGCGACTTCGAGAAAGCGGACGAGATTTGTAATTATGGTCCTATTTGATTCAAAATTGGGATGTGGGGGTATTCGGGGTCGGAGATTATAAAATATTTGTCAAAATTCATGAGATGACGGCTCCCATATAGCGGACGAGTTTTTGTGATTATGGTCCGATTCGATTCAAAATTGGTATGTGAGGGTTCTAGGGGTCGGATATTATGAATTTTTGTCATAACTCATAAACTCAAGATAGCGGCCCCAAGATAGAGGACGAGTTTTCCTGATTAGGATCATATTTCAATCAAAATTGGTATGTGGGAGTTTTCAGGTTCGAAGATTATGAATTTTTTGTCGAAATCCATTAATTCAAGATAGCAACTTCAGAATGGCGAAAGAGATTCGTGATTATGGTCAGATGCTATTCAAAATTGATGTGTGGGAGTTTTTGTTGTCAGAGATCATGATTTCTTTCAGCTCAAAACTCACAGGGAAGAGACCTTGTAATAATGATGCTCTATTAGAAATGAACAGATCAAGGCAAACTAACTAAGAAGCAAAAAATTAAATATTCAATAAAAAACCTTTTTATAGCCAAGATTTCGTTTAAGCCGTGTGATAAAACGTATAAAATAAGTTTAAGTCATCGCTGATATTAATACGATTACTTTTTGTTGAATTATTTAGTTTCAAAAAGCTTGTCACGTGAATTGTAAATAAATTAATACTTCAACGAATTGTTACTTACCAAACAATGAAATTGAAATTAATTGGTACCTACTTTTATGAATATTTGTAGGAGTTATATACTTTGAGAAGTTCTTACTTACCAACCAATCACTGCCCAATCAGATTATTTGGTACCTTTTTTCCTGACAAGCTTTTTAAAACTGAATAATTAAAAAAAAAATAATCAAATCATTGTCAGCGATGACTCAAACTTATTTTATACGTTTTAGTACACGGCCTAAATAAAAGCTTGTCTTCGAAAAGGTTTTTCATCAGTTATTATCAACTTAGTTCCTCTGTATGTCAGTTTAATTGTAAATGGCATTCGATAGTACATCATCCAACTCTGGTAACGAAACATGGAAATATTGGTGTATATGGCAATGTATTGAGGCTTCCCAACTCTTATATTTCTAACAGATACCAAATATTGCCTTGAATAAGTCTCAATCGCATGAAACAGTAATTACCTCAGGTGTACCACATGGATCACACCTAGGTCCCTTACTACTCACTATTTTTCTAAGTATCATAGAAAAATGTTTAATATCATCTAAAATATTATCATACGTGGATGATCAAAAAATTCACAAAGGAATCAAAGACAACGTGGACTACTTAGACCTTCAGAATGATCTAAATCGTTTTTCAAAATACTTCACAACCAATAGGCTCGTTCTCAATATACAGAAATGTTCCCGAATTATCTTATCGAAGTGTTCACAACTCCTTTGACAACAAATATTTATATAAATAACAGATACTATAATCCGAAGATCAAGAAAAGGACCTATGGGTCATCCTGGATCAAAAAAAATCCGTTAGAAAGCCATGTTGAGGTTATCGTTAGGTAGGCATTGAAAGCTGTCGGTTTCAGCCTGAGAAATACCAAATAATTTTAAAGTCATCTCTATGTTATAACAATGTTTAACTCTATGGTAATACCTATATTGGAATTCAATTGAATTATACCCTATGTATGACAAATACATCTTACGTATCGACTATGTCCAGAAAAAAATTGTCAAAAATCTAAACTACATTTTTGACATCGGCATTTCAAATGTTATGATGAGAACCTCAGATTTAATAAACTTGTACGATTATTTATCCGGAGGAAATTTTCCAAAATACTTTTTGTTTACGCTAACCAATCTCTGAGTATTCAATTAATTGAAGTCCCTACATAACAAGCGATAGACTAATTTTCCGCATGAAAACTTCTAATAGCAATTACTACAATAACTCTCGTTTGATGAGATCGATGAATTCTTTTAATTTCGTATGTAATACCCACTTGAACATTTTTACTATCCTACCAATATATTCCAAAAGCATCTTAAAACTGTTCTGCGTTCAATTTATAATTTTCTATTAGAATAGATCACGAAATTGTTATCGATATGTATTATGGTAAAACACTTTCTTTCTTTCCTTACTCCTTTTTTTACGTATAACTATTAGTTACAGAATTTTTCTGTTTTAGTTTATGGGATTCATTTTTAACCGACGAAAAACAAGGAGGAGGTACTCTAGTCGACGCGTATATATTTTTTTTATGTATGACCACTCATAACTTTTGCACAATGGTCCGATTTTGATGATTTTCATTTTGATGGACATGGTATGATTCGAAGTTGGTTCCAGGTGGATTTGAAAAAACAATCCACTTCTTAGGGTAGGAAAATTAAAAATGATTGTTGGTTCACCCACTGAATTTTCACTTCCTAACCGATTCTACCACGTATAACTTTGTACTGGGATATCCGATTCGGATGATTCTTTTTTATAGTAAAGGGTATGCTTGTAAGTTGATCCCATATCAATTTGAAATCACACTTCTAAGGGTAGAAAAATAGGGGATGAGTTATTGAGTCTACACCTGTGAACCGATTCTGTTGAAACTTAGCACATATTATGTTAATCTGATGACACTACAACAAAATAGAGTACCGGAATTAATCTGATGGTGGAGATGAAATACCTTCCAGAGATCTCTTCAACGGTTCACAGCAGCTACCTCGTGTTTGGAGTAATATGTACATATATAATTACATGTCCTGACTAACTGACTAATTTTGACAACATTTTTTTTTCATATTTCATCCCTAGAGGGGTGAAATGGTGGGTGAGAAGGGGGGTGAAAGTGAAAGTAAAGTTGGTTTTGAAATTAGAGTCATGGAAATTAGTATTTGGGCCCTTCTTCACAAATTAAGATAAATGTGTTTCAAAATTTTTGAAAATTCAACCCTGAAGTCTGTATAGTTAGTTTCAACCTCAAAGTCTGTATAGTAAGTCTGTATAGTTAGTCTGTATAGTTGGTGAGGATCATGAAATTTGTTATTTGGGTGTGAAAAGGAAGGTTAAATTGGTATTGGAAGTTTGTATGCGAATTCCGTTGATTTTCTAGTTGGGGTCATAAAATTATATTTGAAGTCTTTGTGACGAATAGAAGAAATATATATTTCAGTGTTTTTAGAAATTCAACCCCTGAAAGGGTGGAATGGAAGGTGAAAATTTGCATAATGGTTCTGTTAGTTTTCGAATTGGGGTCATAAAAATTGGTATTTGAGGACTTTGTAAGGGATAAATGAATACATGTGTCACTGTTTTTATAAATGCATTTCCTGCAAGGGAGAAGTCAAGATGAAATTAAGGACAGTCAAGAAGAAATAGACACAAGGGGAGAAACAGGCAAAAAAATAAATAAATCTGAAAATACTAGAAAAAAAGTAAAATGACAGCTCCGTCAGAAAAAAATTGGTTTAGAGAAATTCAAAAAACATATAGGGAAGATGATCGCTCAAAAACAAATGAATGCCTCGAATTCATGAATCATAATCCTAATGATTTTCAGGAGAAAAATTGGATCAGGATTAAAACCCTAGTATTCAATACCTACCGTAACAAATGAATTTGGAAATGTAGGTTATAGTTTTCTTTACTAATTCAAGGGACTTTTTTACTTTCAACAATTTTATACGAGTGCAAATATTTGGTTTTTAATAACATGTTTTAATAATTTGTAAATTACTTGTGTAGTACCCTTACAAATATTTTAGATTTTCCGAGTGATGTTATTGGAAACTTTTCCAAAACAATTCGGGAAATTTTCCTCGGATTATTTTTCCTTTTTTTTTCGATTATTGAATTTACCGCTATTTTTGATCTCATGCGTCATTCAACATGAAATATGATTTAACTCTCCTTTGATTCCATATGCATAAAGAATGTAAATGAGAAAATAACCACCATCATCCAAATCATCATGAAAATGAAACAAAATATACGAGCTTTCATACAAATGCATAAAAATATTATAATTTCCTTTATTCAAAACCTAACCGCACCATATTCCCAAATTGAAATCTAAAGAATCAGCCTTGCAGTACAAGCTTTTCAATCTGTTATTCACAGAATAACATATGTGACACTTTTGAAAAAAAAATATTTGCATGGTAGTTCAACATTTTTTTTTCTATTCATTTTTATTCGATTCTTTGCAGTCATTAATAAAATCCGTCATCTTGAATTCTCAAGCTTTTACAAAAAAATCATCTTTGTTTTCAACAACCCCTAGATGCCAATTTTGAAAAGAAATGGACCATGAATCAAACATTTTTGGGCCATAAATCACACCACCATTTTGGAGGCGCCATCTTGATAATTTTGCATACAAATTGTCATAATACATGGTCACTCAAATGGAGAGCACCTGGGAATTCAGAGTCGATTTGAAATGGGAAAAATTCCAATTGCAACATTTGAACCTGATAGACAGCAAATACAGAGTGCAACTATATATTCTGGTAGGATTCGTGTCTTTCCTTCATGTAATAATAATAATAATGAGACTTTCAGCCCAATGAAATTTGTTCCAAAATCAAGTGATTAAAAAAAATTATTCGAACGCACCAAAAAGGAAAAAATAAGTTTTTCAAATGTGTGACGTGGGTTAATCTGTGTGTAACAGATTGAAAAGCTTGTCGCGCAGGAATACCAATTTTTTATTATCTATCTGAAAACATTGCGCGGCGAGCTTTTTAATCTGTTATTTTTCCTTTTCAGTGCATTAGAATAAAAGCTTGTCATTGAAAAATATTTTCAATAATATTTATTCAATTCTTTTTAGTCATTAAATCCGTCATTTTTAATTATCGAATTTCAACGAAAAATTATATTATCCGACCTTAAAAATTTCTAGATACCATTTATAGATAAAATCGTCCAATAAATCACAGCACTCCTCCGCCATCTTAAATTGATAAATTTGGACAAAAAATCCATAATCTTCGACCTCAAAAATCCCCACACACCAATTTTGAATAGAATCAGAACATGATAAAAAAACTCGTCCGCCATCTTGAATTTATGAATTTTGACAAAAAAATTATAATCACCGATCCCAAAAACTCCCACATTCCAATTTTCATTAGAATCAGACCATCATCACATAATTTGCCCAACATTTTGGAGCCGCCATTCTGTTTTTCCGCTAACAAAAATTTAATAATGCATTGTCACCGGAATTATGAAAAACTGCCAAATTTCAAGTTAATCAAACGACTAGAAGTGGGTCAAAATTCACTAACAAGTTTTGAACAGGTATATGAACAAAGCAAGTTGAATAAAAGCTTTTCAAAAGCTGAACTTTGAAAATATCCATTTCAAATAATTGTTTGTTGCTCAATGTTTATTTGTAGGAAAATCTTCAGGAATATAGTGAACAGAGCTGTCAACAAATTAGTCTTTCAAATATAATTTTCCGTGAAATAAAGGTATCCTCAAATAATAAAAAATTACAATATATCGACAATAGGGTTCAAACTTGCTGCTGAAACTTCGTCAACACATAAACGGCGCTGCTGCCAAATTTCGGGTTGGTATTCGTCGATAAAATGCATGGCATTATATACCATATGCTTCCCAGCGGAAGCGCGCCAACACGCTCAGTGATGGAACTAAATCAGTATAAAAAACTTCATTTCACCGCTTTTCCGAACCCGGCCATTATTTCGTCCCGTGTGCGTCCCAACCCTTTTAGACAGTTTTACATAGCAAAACCTTGTCAAGCCCGAAGCCGGGTCTGAGTTCGTAGGATTTGGTCTGGGTTCGTGGGCAGTATGTACCGAAACGGGCCTGTATAAACGCAAATATACATATATATATATAAATATATATTTATTTGTACGAGTTTCTTAAACCATGTTATAAATATCAAAGATAGGGGCAGTTTCTTGGGGGTTGGATCTATTTGAAATAAAATTAAAACGAGTATGGGAGCAGTTTTGATGTGACAACGTTTCTCCTGGATGCCTCCAGGCTTTTCCAAGTCTACGAAAGGAGGAAAAATATTTATTAGTTTTTGAGGTAATGTTAACATAAAATGGTAATTTATTTCAAAATGTTTGGGGCGAGGGAACATTTTTTTTTTTTAAGATACTATGGTTTTATATGATATTATGGTATGATTTTCTCAGTTGTTTAATGTCGGTTTTGTAAAGAGTTTGTGTTCTTTTTTATATGGATCATTTCTAGGAATCCTCTTTTTTTTCGAGTTGGTTTCAGTTGCTAAGAATTGTGTTTGATCGTAATCGAATTCATGGTTAGTTTATTTTTGTGTTTATTTGAAGCTGTTGAACAATTTTTAGTATACGTGTGCCCTTTCATTCTCTTTTCTAAGTTTGTGATGTTTGCCCTATATAAACTTTGTGACAGTTTGGCTCCTTGCAAGGAATTTCGTAAATAACATGGGTTTTTTTTCCCTTTAAGAATTTTTGTTTGAAGATAGAAAAAATTGCTTTGTTGAGTATTGTAACATTTGTGTCCTGCAACTAAATTGTACGGTTGTATAGTTTTTGTTAATTGTTCCGAAAGGCTTAGGATGTATGGTAGACATATGTGTTTACTTTGGTTAGAGTTATGAGTTTTATTTTTATTTTGTTGTAAAGGAGATGGATTTTTTGTTGAAAAATGCCCTTTATCATACTTTTCGGATAACTGTTATTTGGTAGTGATGTCCTGGCTTTTTTATTGCACTTGGGCGATGTTCAGGGTCTGATAGAGTGATAGCTTTGTCTGGTAGACTGATTATGACTGATTTTTTTGGGTAAGTGGGTGTAATGAGTTGAAGTTTAAGTAACTTTGGTGTGCTATTCTTTCTTATTTTGTGATTTATTCTAGGTGTAGTTAGATCTAGAAAATTTATTTCATTATGTTGTTCTGTTTCAATTCAATTTTTCATGGTAGCTATTAGAAATGGTCTGGGTGTATTCAGCTAGATTTTTTGGTATAACTAGAATGAAGTCATATACATACCTTTGGTATTTGGGTAGGTTGAAATTCAATTTTGGGATTACCGTAGATTCGAGATTGGGCAATGACACTCGATATAGCAGGTCCTATGGTACAACCTTCAATTTGTTTGTATTGAAAATATGTTGAAGTTAAGGTATATTGGATGGCGATCAGGAATTCATTTAGTGGTAAAGTTGTGTGTTTTTCTATTTGGTTCCAATTTTTTTTTATGATATCTTGTGCCAATTGAAGTGGAATATTTGTATATAAAGATACTACGTCGAGGAATATTAGAATATAATTTTGTGGGATTAATTGTTTTTTAGTTGTTCTTTGAAATTTGTTGAATTTTTCACATTGTATGGGTTTTTGTTTAACCAATTATTTAATATAAGTGTTAGAATTTTTTATAGATTTTTGAAGGGTGATTGAATACATGATATAACTGATCTTAGGGGTGTATTCTTTTGTTTTTTTTAGGAAGTTGGCAAGTTTTTTGGTTTTTTTTTCCCCTTTTATTATATTGTTGTTTTTTGTTTGGAAAATTTCGTTGGGTTATTTTTGGCCTTTTAACAGTGATGTTGTTGTTACTTATGAATTTTCGTGCCTTCTATATTTTTTGTTCTATTTTTTTATGTTCTCTGGAAGGTATCTTGTTCTTGTTTTCGTAATTTGTGATAACATTACGTACATTTGATCTTATTTATATTTCTATTTTTTCTTGTTCTTGGAGGAGGGAGGTATTTGTTACTATTGTGGCGATAATATCGTAAAAAGGGATTTTGACTTTTTTTGTTTCAATTGCGAAATTTGGGCCAAGTGCTGAAATTTCTTTCATATCATCAGATATGTGGATACCTGTTTCATTTTCTATCAATTCGTCTTGGTATATTTTTGTATGTTCTACTTGTTCATTTTTATTTATGAGGTTCGGTAACTTTTTTAATTGTTTTTGTTTGACTTTATTGAAATATATTCCGTTGTTTTTTGTTTCTACTTTTATGAAATTATTATATTTTTCTAATGGTAGTTTGTGTCTTAGCTCATTGTTTCGATGGTAGTCATCAATTTTCCAATATATTTTTCGAAACAATTAACAAAAACTATAGAACCGTACAATCTACCTGCAGGACACAAATGTTACAATACTCTAACCAAAGCAATTTTTTCTAACTTGAAAACACAAAATCCTAAGGGGGAAAAAACCCATGTCATTTAGTAAATTCCTTGCAAGGAGCCAACCTGTCAAAAAGTTCATATAGGGCAAACTTCACAACACTTAGAAAATAGAATAAAACGGCACAAGTATACTAAAAATTGTTCAACAGCTTTAATTAAACACAAAAAGAAACTAACTATGAATTCGATTACGATCAAACAAAAATCTTAGCAACTGAAACCAACCGGAAAAAAAGAATTCCTAGAAATGATCCATATAAAAAAAACACAAACAAATGACAAACCCGACATAAAACAATCAAGCATAAACCACAATGAAAGATAAGTGCCATGTGAAGTGGAATGAATAGAAAAATCGAATTTAAACGGTTTTCTTCACATAAAGGATTCAATATAAAATTGAACCAGAGAATGGTAGATCTCAGGTGAAAAACAACTACTTTCCTGGCAAATACCACGCAGAACGTTGAATGATATTCACCTGAAAATCCATGCATACTTCCATATAATATCAATGGACATTGAATGCAAATGTTTCTTTCTGATAAGCTCGATTATATTCAATTTATGTCGTGTTCACCTAATAATCCGCATACCGGTTTCAGGCTTCTTGGCCCTCATCAGTACGGAGTAGTCAACCAGCCAAAGGTCCAAAGAACTCTGGCTGAAGTGAGACACAACGTAAACAAACCATCATCGAGCTTGTAACACCTATAGGTACGCCGGGAAAGATAAACTTAAGAAACACTCCGAAAATCTCCCACCTCGATAGGTTTCTAAATAAAAGATTCCTTCTCAGTAGGAGTGGCAAGCCCGTCTAGCATATAGTGAAAGATAAGTGCCATGTGAAGTGGAATGAATAGAAAAATCGAATTTAAACGGTTTTCTTCACATAAAGGATTCAATATAAAATTGAACCAGAGAATGGTAGATCTCAGGTGAAAAACAACTACTTTCCTGGCAAATACCACGCAGAACGTTGAATGATATTCACCTGAAAATCCATGCATACTTCCATATAATATCAATGGACATTGAATGCAAATGTTTCTTTCTGATAAGCTCGATTATGTTCAATTTATGTCGTGTTCACCTAACAATCCGCATACCGGTTTCAGGCTTCTTGGCCCTCATCTACTGAGAAGGAATCTTTTATTTAGAAACCTATCGAGGTGGGAGATTTTCGGAGTGTTTCTTTCTGTCACTAGGTACCGCCAGTTAAAGTTTATCTTTTCCGGCGTACCTATAGGTGTTACAAGCTCGATGATGGTTTGTTTACCTTGTGTCTCACTTCAGCCAGAGTTCTTTGGACCTTTGGCTGGTTGACTACTCCGTACTGATGAGGGCCAAGAAGCCTGAAACCAGTATGCGGATTGTTAGGTGAACACGACATAAATTGAACATAATCGAGCTTATCAGAAAGAAACATTTGCATTCAATGTCCATTGATATTATATGGAAGTATGCATGGATTTTCAGGTGAATATCATTCAACGTTCTGCGTGGTATTTGCCAGGAAAGTAGTTGTTTCTCACCTGAGATCTACCATTCTCTGGTTCAATTTTATATTGAATCCTTTATGTGAAGAAAACCGTTTAAATTCGATTTTTCTATTCATTCCACTCCACATGGCACTTATCTTTCACTATATGCTAGACGGGCTTGCCACTCCTACTGAGAAGGAATCTTTTATTTAGAAACCTATCGAGGTGGGAGATTTTCGGAGTGGTTCTTTCTGTCACTAGGTACCGCCAGTTAAAGTTTATCTTTCCCGGCGTACCTATAGGTGTTACAAGCTCGATGATGGTTTGTTTACGTTGTGTCTCACTTCAGCCAGAGTTCTTTGGACCTTTGGCTGGTTGACTACTCCGTACTGATGAGGGCCAAGAAGCCTGAAACCGGTATGCGGATTGTTAGGTGAACACGACATAAATTGAACATAATCGAGCTTATCAGAAAGAAACATTTGCATTCAATGTCCATTGATATTATATGGAAGTATGCATGGATTTTCAGGTGAATATCATTCAACGTTCTGCGTGGTATTTGCCAGGAAAGTAGTTGTTTTTCACCTGAGATCTACCATTCTCTGGTTCAATTTTATATTGAATCCTTTATGTGAAGAAAACCGTTTAAATTCGATTTTTCTATAAACCATACTATCATATAAAACACTAAGTATCTTGTTAAAAAAACAATGTTCCCTCGCCTCAAACATTTTGAAATATATCACTACCCAATTAAAACAACTTAAATACACTATGAAAATCAAATCATCACCACCAAAACAAACAAACCAAACAAACGAACATACCATATCCATAATGGCAAAACTAACAAACTATCCTACATTTTGATCAAATCAGAACTAGCGTCGATTGGCACAAAGAAGCTCTGAAAACAAAACTTTTCATTCAACCTACAATCCTACATTAACAAACAATATGTGTTAAATGAAAACACTGCTTTGATATCAAACCCTACCTGTTGGAAGCTGTGTTTCAATGAGTACCTACTATAGTACGTGGGTTGTCGATACCAACAACACATCAAACAAACGAAAACAATAGATTATTGGTGTTTTCACGTACTACTAATTGTTCAAAAATGACAAAAGTACTTGCAATTGGATTCACCACACCCTTCAATACCATAGATCACACCTTACACGGAGAACAGAGCATGTCAAACCCCAATTTTTGATGCTCAAAAACCGTCCTGTTACTAAAGTTTAATTATAAATGTTGTATTAAAATTATGTCCTTTGAAGAAGACGAGGGACCCCCCGTCGAAACGTCGACCAATTAAAAAAATAAATCAATAATGAAGACAAACCTCGACAACTAATTATTTTTACAAAAACGAACCTCAATCCCAAGAAAACTTCCTGAAGTATACATAATATATATATATATATATATATATATATATATATATATATATATATACACATATATATATATATCTATATATATATATATTCTTCAATTTCTTGGAATAAAGGTCTGATTCAGTCTATTCATTTAATTTCTCTTAACTACGTTTCGACATGGTATTTGTCATTTTCAGGTTGAACTAAAATTAAAGATATGGAGTTTGAGACATATTTTACACAATATTGAAATTTATGCACTAAATTAATTATTTAACAACATATGGTTCGAAATATAACACGTTATTTAACTCAATATAAAAATATCTGTAACATTTATGAGTATTCACTTACAAATTATATTATTTGAATTGGGCATTCGCATCGTACGGACGTTTTTGTGGATGTCTGACTTCGACGAAGTTAACAGGAATGGTCTGCTTATCTTTCATGCATTTTTTCCCTCTTCATAAGTAGGTGCACCAGTTTTTTATTTTCTTTTTTTTAAATTAAAAAGGTTGTTATAATCTGGCTTAAGTTTTTTATTCATTTCTATTGTTAATGCTATTGGGGTCTTTTTGATATGTATCATTTCAAGGAATGTTCTTACTCTTGGATTCCTTTCTTTGGTCAAAATTTCAACGTTGTTAGTGTCAAACTTATGTTGATTTTCTTTTTCGTGTTTGGATAAGGCTGTAATGTCGGTTTTTGAGTATTTGTGGGCTTGTACTCGTTTCTGCAAATATTGTTTTGTTTGACCTATATAGGTACTTTGACAGTCTTTACACGGTATTCTATATACTGTATGAGTTTGTTTGTTTTTTGGTATTTCTGGTTTTAATTTTGAATAAATGGTTTTGTTCGTATTTTGCAGTCGGTGTGAGATAGTTATGTTGTGTTTTCCATTGTTTTATTAATTTTATTCTTTAGTTTGTCTATGTATGGTAAAGGTATGTATGTTGTTGTTTTTTTTACTTCATTATTATTTTTATTGTATCTGTTGTTTTTTTAGTAAAGGTTATTTTTTTTAAATTTTTTTACTAAGGGGTGCGTTTGACAAATAGTTTGTGTAACGATTTGATGCATTTGGTTTAATAAACCAGTTTGTGAAAATTTTACCAGTATTGTCGTGTATTATTGTTGTGTCGAGAAAGTTTATTTGTTTTTCTATTTCTTTTTCTATTGTAAATTTCAATCGAGGATGATATTTATTAAATTTTTCTAGAATTTCATCAACTTTGTCAGAAGGAACACAGGTTAAACAATCGTCTACATATCGTTTGAAGAATATTGGTTTGAAAGTTAGTGATTTGATGATCTTTTCTTCAACATACTCCATAACCAGATTTGCTACTGTTGCAGCAATTGGAGATCCTATTGCAATTCCGAATATTTGTGAGTAGTATTCATTTTCATATTGAAAGTATGTTGATGTTAAACATAGTTCAATTCCTTTCAAAAATTCTTCTAAGGTTAGTGTTGTGTGACTTTGTATTTCATGCCATTTTTCTCTTATGATATCTATCGCTAATTTTGTATCTTTATTTGTATATAAAGAAACTATATCCAGAGAGATTATTATATGATTTTGTGGAACTGTTATATTGCGGACAAATTCCACAAATTCCCATGAGTTTTTCACATAGTAATCATTTTTTCCAATAACATTTGAAAGAATTTCTGAGAGGAATTTTGATAAATTGTAAGTGGCAATTGAATATTGCTGACAATAGGGCAAAGAGAAAATTCAGATGTGGGTAATTTGGACAACCCGTATATTGTTGGAGGTTGGGCGTTGTGTATATTGAGTTTGTTTTTTGTTACCTGATCTATAAGTGTTGACGAGAACCAATTATTTACTAATTTATTAACTTTCGCTTGAAGTTTTTCTGTGGGGTTGAATCTCTCTTTTTTATATGTGGTTTTGTCCATTAGCAAATTTTCTAGTTTTTCTTTGTATTTTTTTAAAAATTTGTTTGAATTGTTTTTTTTTATTTGTTTTTCAAAATTTTTGGTTTATGATGTTATTGATTTTGTGTCTGATTTCATTCTGATTTTCGCTCGTTTGATAGGTAATTCCAGATTCTAAATTCGCAATTATCGATTCTGTAGGGATTTCTCTATTTTCGTAGTTGAAATTTTGACCAAGACTCAAGGTATATAAAATGTCTCCAGGAATATTTGTGTCAGTTAGGTTTTCTATCAATTTTTATTAAGTTCTATTTCTTGAGAAGTGTATTTTTTTTTTGTAAGTTTAATTTTTTTTTCTGTTTTTCTTTCAGTGTTTGGAAAAATCGTTCATAATATAGATGTTGATTTTCGAAAAAACTATTTAGTATATCAGGACAAACGTTTTGTGATAATTTTTATTTTATATGTTCAATGTTTCTATTTAAATTTGAAATGTTTCTGTAACATTCATTGATGCAAATTTGGATGAGCTTAATGTAGAAAATTCCTAAAATATGCTCATATATTTGTTGAAATTCTCCATGCTTGAATTTGAGTTTATTATTTATTTTAAAAAAATTTGGTATTAGTTTCTGATCTTTACATCTTACCAGAAAAATTCTTTTATTTTTCTCTGCTGCAATTTTCTTGTTTGTGTTTGTGAAATCTTTCATTGATTTCGTGTTGTTTCTTCCTATTCTATTTTCCATCGTTGTGAAGTATCCATCCATGTTTTTGGCAGTATCTAGTTCCCAGCCGAATATATTTTTTTCTTTAGTTTCTGGACCACATATATATTTTCTTCAATTTCTTGGAATGAAGGTCTGATTCAGTCTATTCATATAATTTCTCTTAACTACGTTTCGACATGGTATTTGTCATCTTCAGGTTGAACTAAAATTAAAGATATGGAGTTTGAGACATATTTTACACAATATTGAAATTTATGCACTAAATTAATTATTTAACAACATATGGTTCGAAATATAACACGTTATTTAACTCAATATAAATATATCTGTAACATTTATGAGTATTCTCTTACAAATTATATTATTTGAATTGGGCATTCGCATCGTACGGACGTTTTTGTGGATGTCTGACTTCGATGAAGTTAACAGGAATGGTCTGCTTATCTTTCATGCATTTTTTCCCTCTTCATAAGTAGGTGCACCAGATTGTTTATATTGAGTTCTAGTATATGGGCCGGACTGTATTTTTTGGCAGCATGTAAAGATCAGTTTTCATTATTATTACTGAACCAAAGTTAAAAAAGGTTGTTATAAATCTGGCTTAAGTTTTTTATATCATTTCTATTGTTAATGCTATTGGGGTCTTCTTTGATAGGTATCATTTCAAGGAATGTTCTTACTCTTGGATTCCTTTCTTTGGTCAGTCAAAATTTCAACGTTGTTAGTGTCAAACTTATGTTGATTTTCTTTTTCGTGTTTGGATAAGGCTGTAATGTCGGTTTTTGAGTATTTGTGGGCTTGTACTCGTTTCTGCAAATATTACTAACTTTCAAACCAATATTTTTCAAACGATATGTAGACGATTGTTTAACCTGTGTTCCTTCTGACAAAGTTGATGAAATTCTAGAAAAATTTAATAAAAATCATCCTAGATTGAAATTTACAATAGAAAAAGAAATAGAAAAACAAATAAACTTTCTCGACACAACAATAATACACACAATACTGGAAAAATTTTACAAACTGGTTTATTAAACCAAATGGATCAAATCGTTACACAAACTATTTGTCAAACGCACCCTTTAGTTACAAAAAAAATGTTATTCAAAATTTAACTGACAGAGCTATAAAGCTTGCTCACCCAAAATTCAGGAAAAATTATATAGAAATAATCAAGAATATATTGAAAGAAAATAATTACCCCAGCCACTTTGCGGAAAAAACAAAAAAAAAACGAATACATGCGATCTACAATAAAAATAATAATGAAGTAAAAAAAACAACAACATACATACCTTTACCATACATAGACAAACTATCGAATAAAATTAATAAAACAATGGAAAAACACAACATAACTATCTCACACCGACTGCAAAATACGAACAAAACCATTTATTCAAAATTAAAACCAGAAATACCAAAAAACAAACAAACTCATACAGTATATAGAATACCGTGTAAGACTGTCAGAGTACCTATATAGTCAACAAAAACAATATTTGCAGAAACAGTACAAGCCACAAATACTCAAAACCGACATTACAGCCTTATCCAAACACGAAAAGAAAATCAACATAAGTTTGACACTAACAACGTTGAAATTTTGACCAAAGAAAGGAATCCAAGAGTAAGAACATTCCTTGAAATGATACATATCAAAAAAGACCCCAATAGCATTAACAATAGAAATGAAATAAAAAACTTAAGCCAGATTTATAACAACCTTTTTTAACTTTGGTTCAGTAATAATAATGAAAACTGATCTTTACATGCTGCCAAAAAATACAGTCCGGCCCATATACTAGAACTCAGTATAAACAATCTGGTGCACCTACTTATGAAGAGGGAAAAAATGCATGAAAGATAAGCAGACCATTCCTGTTAACTTCGTCGAAGTCAGACATCCACAAAAACGTCCGTACGATGCGAATGCCCAATTCAAATAATATAATTTGTAAGTGAATACTCATAAATGTTACAGATATTTTATATTGAGTTAAATAACGTGTTATATTTCGAACCATATGTTGTTAAATAATTAATTTAGTGCATAAATTTCAATATTGTGTAAAATATGTCTCAAACTCCATATCTTTAATTTTAGTTCAACCTGAAGATGACAAATACCATGTCGAAACGTAGTTAAGAGAAATTATATGAATAGACTGAATCAGACCTTCATTCCAAGAAATTAAAGAAAATATATATGTGGTCAAGAAACTAAAGAAAAAAATATATTCGGCTGGGAACTAGATACTGCCAAAAACATGGATGGATACTTCACAACGATGGAAAATAGAATAGGAAGAAACAACACGAAATTAATGAAAGATTTCACAAACACAAACAAGAAAATTGCAGCAGAGAAAAATAGAAGAATTTTTCTGGTAAGATGTAAAGATCAGAAACTAATACCAAATTTTTTAAAAATAAATAATAAACTCAAATTCAAGCATGGAGAATTTCAACAAAAATATGAGCATATTTTAGGAATTTTCTACATTAAGCTCATCCAAATTTGCATCAATGAATGTTACAGAAACATTTCAAATTTAAATAGAAACATTGAACATATAAAATAAAAATTATCACAAAACGTTTGTCCTGATATACTAAATAGTTTTTTCGAAAATCAACATCTATATTATGAACGATTTTTCCAAACAAAAAAAAAAAAAAATCAAGAAATAGAACTTAATAAAAATTGGATAGAAAACCTAACTGATTCCTGGAGACATTTTATATACCTTGAGTCTTGGTCAAAATTTCAACTACGAAAATAGAGAATCATAAAATAATTATAGAAAAAAAAAAAAAAAAAAAAATTCCAATTAAAACCTTTTAAAAAAAAAAAATTAAATTAAAAATTTTTAAAAAAAAAAGGGTGAAAACTAACAAAACAGTAATTATGCAAAAATCTGAATACAAAGAAAAACTAGAAAATTTGCTAATGGACAAAACCACATATAAAAAAGAGAGATTCAACCCCACAGAAAAACTTCAAGCGAAAGTTAATAAATTAGTAAATAATTGGTTCTCGTCAACACTTATAGATCAGGTAACAAAAAACAAACTCAATATACACAACGCCCAACCTCCAACAATATACGGGTTGCCCAAATTACACAAAACTGGAATTCCCCTTCGCCCTATTGTCAGCAATATTCAATCTGCCACTTACAATTTATCAAAATTCCTCTCAGAAATTCTTTCAAATGTTATTGGAAAAAATGATTACTATGTGAAAACTCATGGGAATTTGTGGAATTTGTCCGCAATATAACAGTTCCACAAAATCATATAATAATCTCTCTGGATATAGTTTCTTTATATACAAATATAGATACAAAATTAGCGATAGATATCATAAGAGAAAAATGGCATGAAATACAAAGTCACACAACACTAACCTTAGAAGAATTTTTGAAAGGAATTGAACTATGTTTAACCTCAACATACTTTCAATATGAAAATAAATACTACTCACAAATATTCGGAATTGCAATGGGATCTCCAATTGCAGTAGCAAATCTGGTTATGGGTATGTTGAAAGAAAAGATCATCAAATACTACTCAAATTGATTAAAAATTTTTTAAAATGTAGACGATTGTTTAACCTGTGTTCCTTCTGACAAAGTTGATGAAATTCTAGAAAAATTTAATAAATATCATCCTAGATTGAAATTTACAATAGAAAAAGAAATAGAAAAACAAATAAACTTTCTCGACACAACAATAATACACGACAATACTGGAAAAATTTTCACAAACTGGTTTATTAAACCAAATGCATCAAATCGTTACACAAACTATTTGTCAAACGCACCCCTTAGTTACAAAAAAAATGTTATTCAAAATTTAACTGACAGAGCTATAAAGCTTGCTCACCCAAAATTCAGGAAAAATAATATAGAAATAATCAAGAATATATTGAAAGAAAATAATTACCCCAGCCACTTTGCGGAAAAAACAATAAAAAAACGAATACATGCGATCTACAATAAAAATAATAATGAAGTAAAAAAACAACAACATACATACCTTCACCATACATGACAAACTATCGAGATGAAATTAATAAAACAATGGAAAACACAACATAACTATCTCACACCGACTGCAAAATACGAACAAAACCATTTATTCAAAATTAAAACCAGAAATCCAAAAAACAAACAAACTCATACAGTATATAGAATACCGTGAAAGACTGTCAAAGTACCTATATAGGTCAAACAAAACAATATTTGCAGAAACGAGTACAAGCCCACAAATACTCAAAAACCGACATTACAGCCTTATCCAAACACGAAAAAGAAAATCAACATAAGTTTGACACTAACAACGTTGAAATTCTGACCAAAGAAAGGAATCCAAGAGTAAGAACATTCCTTGAAATGATACATATCAAAAAAGACCCCAATAGCATTAACAATAGAAATGATATAAAAAACATAAGCCAGATTTATAACAACCTTTTTTAACTTTGGTTCAGTAATAATAATGAAAACATCTTTACATGCTGCCAAAAATACAGTCCAGGCCCATATACTAGAACTCAATATAAACAATCTGGTGCACCTACTTATGAAGAGGGAAAAAATGCATAAAAGATAAGCAGACCATTCCTGTTAACTTCGTCGAAGTCAGACATCCACAAAAACGTCCGTACGATGCGAATGCCCAATTCAAATAATATAATTTGTAAGTGAATACTCATAAATGTTACAGATATTTTTATATTGAGTAAAATAACGTGTTATATTTCGAACCATATGTTGTTAAATAATTAATTTAGTGCATAAATTTCAATATTGTGTAAAATATGTCTCAAACTCCATATCTTTAATTTTAGTTCAACCTGAAGATGACAAATACCATGACGAAACGTAGTTAAGAGAAATTATATGAATAGACTGAACCAGACCTTTATTCCAAGAAATTGAAGAAAATATATATGTCGTCAAGAAACTAAAGAAAAAATATATATATATATATATATATATATATATATATATCTAATATATAAAATTCTCGTGAAACTGTGTTTGTAATTAAACTCCTCCGAAATGGCTCGACCGATTCTCATGAAATTCTGTGTGCATATTGGTTAGGTCTGCGAATCGGACAACATCTATTTTTCATCCCCCTAAATGTTAAGGGTGGTCCACCCCTCAATTTTATTTTTTAGTTTTTGGATAAAAATCATTTTTTCATGATACAGCATCCAAAAATACATACAACCCTGAATTTTCACCCTACTACGATCAACCCCTATTTTTCCATCGCGATTTTTATTTTATTTTATCCACAGATTCGCAATAGGGTTGCAAGATGGCAATCGAATATAATAATTGTAGTACGATAAATTGAGATCGGGATAACGGGATAAAGAAAAAACGGGATAACAGGACAACGGGATAACAGGACAACGGGATAAAGAAAAAACGGGAAAAGGGGATACCAGGATGACAGGGTAAGGGAATAACGGGAAAACGGAATAACGGGATAAATAAAAAACGGGATAACAGGAAAACGGGATAACGGGAATAACGGGATAACGAAAAAACGGGAAAACGGGATGAAAGGGTTAGGGGATGAGGGGAAAACGGGATAACGGGATAAGGAAAAAATGGGAAAACGGGATAACCGGAAACGGGATAACGGGATGACAGGATAATGGGATAACGGGATAACGGGATAAAGAAAAAACGGGATAATGGGAATAACGGGATAACGAACAAACGGGAAAACGGGATAACGGGATGACAGGACAACGTCTGTCGGGTCAGTATATATATATATATATATATATATATATATATATGGTTGTTATTTATATATATCTATTGGTGACCTATCAATGTTGCCTGCCTGCCCATGAACTTCACAGCACAAGGTTGAGTTTCATTCCGCAAATCATAGATGTCGCATCCATTATTTGTGCATTTCATATATATATATATATATATATATATATGAAAGGAAGGAATATCGAGGGGACTGTTAAACAAACTGGAGGAAATTTAATGGACATAGCCCTCGAAGAGAAGTGTTAACTGTAGACACGTGTTTCGGGCTCTCGGCCCTCATCAGTACGGTGAAGAAGTGCAAGGATGAACAACACTTGGTAGAAAACGACAAATCAACGGAGTCAACAAACAGAAGCCAACCGCATATTTGTGGTTTCGGTTAGCAGACCCTGCATGCCAGGGCAACAACCAACGTCACCACGGAGGCAGCTATAGCTACCTGCGTGATATCCGAGTCCAGGATTATGAGATGAAAGGGAGGAATACCGAGGGGACTGTAAAACAAAATGGATGAAATTCAATGGACATATCCCTCAAAGAGAAGTGTCAACCGTAGACACGTGTTTCGGGCTCTTGGCCCTCATCAGTACGGTGAAGAAGTGCAAGGATGAACAACACTTGGTAGAAAACGTCAAATCAACGGAGTCAACAAACAGAAGCCAGCCGCACATTTGTGGTTTTGATTATTAATCCTGGACTCGGATGTCATGCAGGTAGCTATAGTGGTAACGTTGGTTGTTGCCCTGGAATGCAGGGTCTGCTAACCGAAACCACAAATGTGCTGTTTGTTGACTCCGTTGATTTGTCGTTTTCTACCAAGTGTTGTTCATCCTTGCACTTCTTCACCGTACTGATGAGGGCCGAGAGCCCAAAACACGTGTCTATGGTCAACACTTTCCTTTGAGGGCTATGTCCATTGAATTTCTTTCATTTTGTCCAACAGTCCCCACGATATTCCTCCCTTTCATCTGTATAATCCTGGACTCGCATGTCACGCGGGTAGCTATAGCTGCCTCCGTGCAGGGTCTGCTAACCGAAACCACAAATGTGCGGCTGGCTTCTGTTTGTTGACTCCGTTGATTTGTCGTTTTCTACCAAGTGGTGTTCATCCTTGCACTTCTTCACCGTACTGATGAGGGCCGAGATCCCGAAACACGTGTCTACGGTTAACAATTCTCTTTGAGGGCTATACATATATATGTATATATATATATATATATATATATATTCATATATATATATATATAATATATATCTTACATATATATATCCTTGTTCCGTCATTCATATAACATAATAATGATTATTTTTTCGTGTAATTTTTAACCAATCAGAACGTTCAATTTAGTTAAGTTACCTTATATAATTTCGATAATACCTGATCATACATAGAGTAGCACCACCAATAAAAAATTTCACAATAATTTCATTTCCGTAGTAACCACATCGACATCAATATACAACAATACACAAACTAACAGGACCGTCAAATTTGACGTTTATCAATAATTGTTCAAGAATGAGTCGATTCGGAGATTATCATTAAATGCAATAGACGAAAGTATACAAATTACTGAGCCTCATAAACAGTGAAAACAAAAGAGTACGTATGGAAACAATTTCTCATGTTTTGTAGTGAAAGAAGGAACTATGTACTAAATGAATCAATTTCCACTGAAATTATAGCATCCATTTTGAAAGATTGGGCTTTCAATATGCGAAAAGGTAATGGAGAAAATCATAAAGAAAATGTGGTTAAAACGATGTGGAACGTAACGGCAAAACAAATACAAGAAAAATATATGTAGGAGTTTAATAGAGCAATTGATCCATTCTCTAGTCCCATATTTTCAGCCGTACGAAACGCAAGAAATTCAAAAAGAAGGGAACTTCAAATGGTACCGGACAAGAGAAAGGTTAGTGCATCAGCATTCAAAGATACCGAGTACATAGCAATGATAGAAGCGTGGGATGAAAATACACCGGAAGGGTTACAAATAAAAAAAAACTTAATTGCTTCTGTATAACTTGCGTGGAGAGGAAATGAAGGAGCGGCATGCTTGACTCATTATTTCCAAAAGGAAACTGGAAATGATGATACTCCAACTGGTAGAATACAATATAATCCTATTTTTACCAAAACCACACAGGGAGGAGCAAAACCGTGTGCTAATAGTAATTGGCTTGTTCCCAAGAATAATGAAGTAAGTCGTTGTCCAGTGAGACTTCTAGAAAAACTAATGATAAAAAGAAGCGAAAACATCAATATTAAAACAGATAGGTTATTTCTGACAGTAAATCCCAACTGGAGAAAACAAAAAACTCTTGGCTGGAACAAAAATATGCCAATTGGAGTGCATGAAATTAGTAAATATACCAAAAAGTCTGCAGAATTGGCAAATTTAAATATGACAAACAGAAATTTTCAAATCATTCTCACCGACCCACTGCTGTTTTACAATTGGCAAAAGCAGGTGTATCGGAACAAGAACTTATTAAATAACAGGACATGGTAATAGCAATTCTATCAAGCCCTACCTAGAGTTAGATGAACAATATCACCAAAACATAATAAATAAGATGAGATCCAATTTTAAAAACGCTACAGGTTCAAGTAATAACACCTTTGATATTTCCAGCACTTCAATAAGCAGTAGCCACGTTTCCAGTGCAGAAAATAACTCTGTTAAAAAAAAAAATAATTGTATTATTCATTGTACCAATTTGTATTTAAATTAATAAATGTTTATATTTACTTAATTTACTCGAAAAATAATCGTTTCAAATACAATACGTACTTCAAAATAAATACGGTTATACATCTCAAACTTCCTGCATAATTACAAATCGTGTCAGTTTGACAGAATAATCCTCCGTATTTAAACTGTAAAACTGACACTCTTTGTAATTATGCAACAAGTTATCGATGTATAACCTGATTATTTTGAAGAACTTATAGTATTACTACTGATGATATGAGGACAATATGGTTCAAGGTTAAACAGTATGGTGCAAAGGAAAGGAATAATTAATTATTTCGTGACCCTAGAGAAAAATCCTGAAACCCATCGATTTTTAATGTCAATCGCGTATAGGTACTGTCAAATATTCTTTACATTCGTTACGTCATCTGTGTGAGCGTGATGACGTCATTGATGATTTTTTTTTCTATTGGAAATGTGGGTCATGTGATACGTCATATGAAAGGTCTTTTAATCAGCTATCCACCATGTAAATTATTTCAAGTAATTTGGGTTTTTATTCTAACAAACATTTGCAATGATAGGAGAAAATTCATATTCAATAAATACAAACAAGGTTCAAATTGCCGACCAGATATAATACAGTGATATAGACGAGTATTAAACTCTTCTCGAACTGTTCTAATAACTTCCTGAGTGATTCGTGCCATCTCGATGCGTATGCGGTCTTTCAGGTTATGGATATTTTGTGGTCTATTTTGGAATAACTTGCTTTTCAAGTCTCCCCATAAAAATAAATCCAGAGAAGTTTGATCTGTCGACCTAGATGGCCATTCGGTTGATTCTCTTCGCCCTATTCACCGATCTGGAAAGACGTTGTCCAAGTAACTTCTTACTTTGTCAGTCTGGGGGCACAACATCTTGCTGCAGCCACAAATCATTTCTGTTTGGAAACAACCGACTCAGTTCGGGTAGCAAGTTCTGCAGAAATTCCAAATATCGAGGACCTGTCGAATCATCATCGGAAAAATATGGTCCTATAATCGTATTCCCTATAATTCCTGCCCAAACATTCATTTTCTCTGGGTATCCATTTATCTGGGTATTTCTCTAGGTATCCAATGTGGATTTTCAGTAACCCAATACCGACACGTGATTTAACCATTTGGGAAAAATGTAGCTTCATCAGAAAAAAGGAGTTTTTGTACAAACATCGGATTTCTGCTGTTATGCATTATAATTAAACAAAATTCAATTCGTCTATCAAAGTCGTTTTCAGAAGCTCCTGAAGTGAAGTAACTTTGTAGGGATGCCATTTCTCCTTCTTTAGCATTCTAAGAACTGTTGAATTGTCAAATGTCATTATTTAATGCTACTTCCCTTGAATTGGGATTATCCAGAAACGCTAGTATAACATCTAGTTTCGTGTTTTCTAGTGTGTTTTTCCTACTTCCCTAAGGGAGGTCTTTTACATGACCCGTTTCTCTGAATTTTTTCTCAATTTTGCTTTTCGTGGATTGTGAAATTGGTTCTCGGTTGGGAAATTTATTATTGAATAGAGTACGTCCTTGTTTTGCCTCCACTGTTATGACCATTAACATTCGACAAGTCAATTGAGTTGACTACGAATGTAGCACTATCGACAGTACCACATTTGTAAGCCGGCAAAAAATCACGTAAGAAACGAACATTTCTTCCCAGTGCCGGCCTTTCGAAAAATTTGTTATTGGGCATTTACTGAGATTCGAAAATCAATACTTGAAAACAGAATTTGATAATTTTGTCATGAGTGATCTTTAATTCGAAAACAATTTATTTTCCTTATACAAAAACAATTACTCAGATATATTTTTCGATTTGTTTGGTAGCTGATTGCAAGACCTGCCATAGACGTATCACATGACCCACATTTCTATTTGAAAAGAATCATCGATGACGTCATCGCATTCACATATATGACGTCATCGCGCTCACATATATGACGTCATCGCGCTCATGAATATAAAGCATATTTGATAGTATGCGCGGTCGACAATAAAAATCGACAGGTTTCAGGATTTTTCTCTAGGGTCGCCCAATTACGAAATAATGAATTTATTCTTTTCATTTGCACCGTACTCAGTGCCTAATTTCTAAACATTTAAGTGTAGGAACGCTACATTTATTCTTATAAACCACCCTCTCTATTTTCTAATAAGGCCCAGTTAAACATTCCCTCACCTCTCACCCCCACCCCCGTTAACATCTCGGTGCCTACTGCCTACTCTAAATTTCCTATAAACTTGTTTCGATTTGCACCATCCATTTTGTATGAAGCTTACAATAACCACGCGGTGGCGCGGTGAAGGAAGGAGGGGGTAGGAAGGAAGGGGTAGGCCGGTAGGCGCAGGGTATTGTTTTGTTATTGTGTGGCGCGGACGAGATGACTGACCTCCCTCCCTGATTCGGTGCATCACAATCGCTTGTTAGGGCGCTTATTATCTGCTTACGAGCCGCTTGCTAGCAAAGCCTTAAATTGATCCTACTTACATTTTTTTTTAATTTGTAGTTTAAGAGTTACGTGCGTTTCCTTGCGTTCCGGTACTCTTATGAGGTAGGGGAACACTGTTCCCTTGCGTTCCCACTGAAATTAACCCCTGACCGTATTGTTTGTATGAGTGAGCTTACAAGATGAAATCGAACAATGATTTTAATCAAACTTCTCAACAAAACATTATCACTATGAATTCAGTTAATGAAAAAGTAATGAATATTTATAAAACAGTATTGTTTGTATCTATACATTAACAAAGTTTTCTTGTATTTTCTTATGTCGAATTTTTTTGAATAAGTAATTCATTTGTATTGTAAGTAAATGTTTTTTGTATATAATTATCATTCTCTGAACTGTTTCTGCAAGCAATGATTCAATTAATCCATATAATAGGAAAGGAAGTTTTTCGTCAATATGTCTATCTCACTTGGGGTGATGTTGGAATGTTAACATTCAGATTTTCTTCTCAAATTGGTCTAGTGCCTAGTAAGTAGTTGTTTTCTTTTAGATATCCAGGAAATACAGCATATTTATTAACAAATCAAACAACTGTCTGAATGAAATTTCCAATGTTAACTCTCAGATTTTATTCTCAAGTTGGTCTAGTGCCTAGTAAGTAGTTGTTTTCTGTTAGATATCTAGGAAATACAGCATATTTATTGCATTTTCTTCATAATATGTATTTAATTTTTTCAAATTTCAAATAAATAATATCTCTTTTTTAATATTAATATCTCCCAAGAGGTTAGGAATAATATTAGGTAGTGACTGAGTTGAGTTTATGTTCCAGTCACAGATGATTCCAAATTTGAGTTAACGAATATCCCATTCATATTCTTGGAGAAATCAATATGCCATACCCTATCATAGGTAAAGTTGTAAAAAATCAGAGATTTCTCAAGTTTCATACCGAAGGAAATATTTTTCGCATATGGCTGAAAAAAATAAACAACTAGTTTAATTGAAATTTCTGAATTCCGTCTCTTTTCTAAATTCATCATAGTCATACTATTGCAGAACTGACATTTTCCAGCAATTTCAAATTCTAATGAAGAATCAATGAATACATTCGTGATTTTTCTTTGTGTTTAGGTTGAAAATATTATATTAATGCTAATTTACTAGAAAAGACATAATTTGGCGACAGAGTGCCAAGAGGCACAAACTTGGGGAGGACACCGACAATGCCCTCAGATCCCTTATGATTTCAAATTCTTCTATCCCCAAACTCTAATGAGCGGCCTATATCGATCAGAATTTTTCTTCGTGCTTTTCATTTACTAGAAAAGACATAATTTGGCGACAGAGTACCAAGAGGCAAAAACTTGGGGAGGACACCGAAAATCCCTCAGATTCCTTATGATTTCAAATGTATCTATCACCAAACTCTAATGATCGGCCTATGTCGATAATAATATTTCTTCGTGCTTTTCATTCATCACATAACCATCTTAACCTCTATAAATGCCATCACATCCTCTCTATGAAATAATTAATTCACTCATTCCCGTAAAAACAAACCAGTGGAAAAAATTAAAACCAAATTTCTATATAATCATCCAATTTTCGCGTATTTGGTTATCGAAATATTATACATGAGAAAATCACACAGAACAATTGGTCAATGCGTCACAGTCCGTTTCGTAGATGCAGGAGACATAGGTATTATAAAATTGTTTTACTCACCAAGAGCATCTTCAACAAATTGTACGCGAATTCTCAAAAAACATACCGAAATAAGAAAGCATTTTCAGTTCATATAGTCAACAGTAGACCCCCACCGAATTATGATCTCCACACATCCTACCAGAATATGTATCCTTTCAAAAATGTGAGGTTAATTAGAGATTCATTTTCGTGTTTAGCTTGATTCGAATCTGAATGAATATGATTGTTTGGTTTTTATGCCTGAAATACGATCACCATCCGTTTTTGTAATGCTTTTTCAATTCGAATAATTGCTATGGTTTTCGAAACTAACATTATGAAGTAACCCCAATGAAATTGAAATACCTATATTCATAATTATTTTTTTTATAGTTTTTATAGTTTCGAGATTTGCAGAAAATATTGGTTGGTATAGGGTGTGTGAAATATTAATTGATATAGATATATAAAATTGGGTTAAAAAAAAATTCCAAGTTTTTTCTAGATTTAGAAAGGAAAATAAATTCACCATTTGTTGGCAAAGAACTTCTGAAGAAAAATCAAGTATGTAAGTTGTTTTAGCCTAAATATTTTTCTGTTAATTGAAAAATCCATATTTTTCTATTCAATAGGGGATGTTTCCCTTCTCAACATAAATACCCCTCAAGAGGTTATCTTGAACGAAGGAAAATAATGACTAAGGTTTATCGTTGAGTCGCAGATTATTTCACATCTGATTTGATATGAACACCATGTTTATATTTTCACATGTGTTTGAGTGTTTTGAACACGTAAAGGGGTGGAATGAGGGTCAGATTTTTTATGGGGGTTCCGATAGTTTTGAAGTTGGAGTCATGGAAATTGTTATTTGGGCTCTCCTTTTCAAATAAAATGCTTTTGAAAGGGTTGAAAGTTTCAGTGTTTTTGAAAATTTCACCCCTAAAGGTGTGAACTAGGTGGTGAGAGTTTGTATAGCGGTTCCATTTGTTTCGAAGTTAGTTTAAAGGAATAGGGTTTTTGAAAATTCAACCCTCTCTCGGTAGGAATCCATGCGATCCAACTCACTGGTATAAACTTATATATATATATATATATATATATATTTATATATATATATATATATATATAGATTGAGTCACTTTCTCAAAACTTGAAAATTATTTAGGTATTAATGAACTGGATGTGAATAGAAATTATGCTTATTTGTGATAATGGCATATTTCATTACTATAACTAAATTAACATTCATAAGATATCATTAAAATTATCTGAATAATCAAAATATTGGAAAATGAGTTTTATTTCTTTCAATGATAGATAGATAGATATTTATTTGACTACGTTATTTTTACATTTGTAGCAGGTCATTGTTGTCAAATTCGGTATTAATTTACTGTTACTTATACTATACACACAGATTTATAAACATAGTTTGTAAAAAATTTACAGCAAAAATACAATATATACAGCTAAAAGTGAAGACACTTGGAGATTAAAAATGAGTTGACACTCAGTGGTTGGGAATGAGCATTCTAATGTCAGCGTCATAGGGTGTAGCGATGTAGTCATCGATCGAATAAAAGCAGTGAGCAAGGAGATAGGATTTTATACATTTTTTAAAAACAATGTAGCTGAGCGGTTTCACTACAGTCGGTAGTTTATTAGTAAGGTTCACATCAAGCGAATTTTGTTTCATTATACATAATTTGTGTCTATATATAATCACATTAAAAGAAATAAAACTCATTTGCCAATATTTTGATTATTCAGATAATTTTAATGATATCTCTTGAATGTTAATTTAGTTATAGTAATGAAATATGCCATTATCACAAATAAGCATAATTTTCCTCCACATCCAGTTCATTAATACCTAAATAATTTTTCAAGTTTTGAAAGTGACCAATCTCATTTGAAATGGTGGAAACGAAAGTAAATGAATTGTATAATACCTGTCGGTATAGCTGATGAATTCGAATATGAACTAGAATTCTCCATATATTCGACTTCCTTCGTTCTCCTTACCTCTTAAACCAAACACCATGTCTATCGTACCTATTGTTCATACTTGCAATTTGCCAAGTACGAACAAAAGTAAGCGTACAAGTCTACCGTATTCATGAAAGACACAGACACTATGAAGACACGATTTTTCTTGGGTCAAGGTTAGTTAATATTTGGAGAAGACCATATACAGTTCTTATGTACTCGTTGAATACAGCCAAATTGTCAAAATTATTTGTATGTAGTAGATTTTGATTGATTGTTATCAAAAGTATGCAGGGGCTCAACTCAAATGAATGCCGCTAGATGTGCCAAACTCCAAAAAATGAAAACATAATTTTAATGTAAAATATGAGATAATATCAAATAGGTGATGAAACGATTGGCAGATCAAAATGTTTATAAAGATTTGAAGTAACACTTATGTGTGATTGAAATACATTTTTATATTTGCACAAAACTACACATCATAATTTTCAAAAATTAAGAGTTACAATATGGGAAGGATAATACCTACACTTATAGGAAATACCAATAAGGACGATATAGCGATAACACGAAGAATTTATCACATTTTGTTTTACGAGTTAGTCAGGGAAATCGGTATTTCAAAACCTGATTTTATTTCAAAATAAAATAGCTGCCTGGAACATATGTTGAGAGCAACAAACATTATCAATCGTCATCTAATCAGAGAACAGTACCCGGAAAACGTGAACTCAATCTCAGTAGGGTTTCATCGATCTTCGAATTATCTTTCATTCATACAATTATCCGTAAAATAGCATCATTGATGGGTATGTGATATCACATTGTTTTATAGCCATTTTATGCGGGTCATATTCAGTAGTTAGTTATATCACAAGTGATGGATATTTTGGTGAACATACTTTTTTGTGTCAATATTATTGTAGAAATTCACGAGATTAAATTTCTTAAAAAATTTGGTCGAGTGGAATTTTTACAACAATATTGGCGGGAAAATATCAAAGTATACTCTATCCAAAATATATATGACAAGTGGTATATGACAAGATTATATACCGCGCTAGTTATTACACATACACTTAAAAAATAGTGTTCTCTACATTTTTTCGAAGTTCTTCTAAGTGTTTCCGAAACGGTCGGACATTATTTTTTAATTTGACAGTGACTTGGACATCATTTGACAGTGACTGAATAATTTTTGTGATTTTTTTTAAGCTGAGCAAATTTACCCAAAAAAATAATAACTCACCTCATCAACTAGGAATAAATCAGGAGCGTTTTTGATGAACTTATCGATTTCATCAGTGCAGAAAATTTTGGATTCCTTCGGCCTGTATCCGTTTGATAATCTCTTTAGGAATGCTCTAAGTTTTGAATAGTTGCCAATGTCTACAGTTCTCCATTTATCATGGTCCTTAACATGGAATATTGCGCCCATAAAGTTGAGTATTTAAATTTGTGAGACAAATCATCGAAGTATTCAAGTAATACATTTTCTGAAGTTGACGCGGTGACCTTTTCCTTTTGCCGAGCTGTGAAGGATTTGTAGGCTTTTTCATATTTTTCTTTCGATATTTCCGGAATCAAGTTTATACATGCCTGATTTGCAGCTGCAATTATGTCTGGAGGAGTTAGTTCGTCAATTTCACTGCTCATCATAACTTTTGACTTTGACAAGTTTTGGTGAAACTGAATTGACAGAGATGTCTTCAGTTTTCATTGCTTTCCACAGGAGACGTGATATGACCAACAATAACAGAATGACTTCACTGTGTTATCAGATAAGAAAATGAAATTAGAAACGTACAATGTACTTCATTGTTCAATGAAAAACAGTTTAAAAAAAGCAGTTTTGTATTATAGCCGTAGAGAATATCTTTCATTACTTAAATTATGTCTGCACACTCGATCGAGGTTATTTTCTTTTCAGATCCTTTCTATCATGGGGATCATGAGTACTCCTAGAAGGGATGAAATTTAGGAAATTAAAATAATAGATTGTAGAGATTTAGGTTCCACAGCAATTCTTATACAAATTCTGTTGTAAGTTAATTTCGCTATTTTATGTCGTAGAAAAAGTATAGTGTATATATAACTCACACGGAATATTCATTTTTCACTGGTATGATTTGCAGCACTCGCTTACGGCTCATGCTGCAAACATCATACTCCTGGAAAATGAGTATCATTCCGTGCTCGTTGAACAATATACTATTATAGGTTTGGTATAACAATGGTAAATACCTGTTTTACAGTAAGTAGCGTGTATATTTGCGAATATACAAGCAACATGGTCGTTTATTCGATGATATTTGAGATTTGATTGGTTAGATAAATGCATTTTATTTGCTGAAATGAATTACCCTTGAGTGGGTAAATTGAGATATATTGTTTGATTTCACTATTTTGAATAAACTGTTACTTTGACAACGAGTTTTTGAGTTGATAAAATGCTAGTTCACCATCCGCGATAGAATAATAGTTATATTACGTATCCAAGTTCAGAAAAGTGGAATTTTACTGACGAGTGTGGTAAGTTTGAATCCTAGCGAAGCGAGGTTTAAAGACAAATAAAATCACTTTTCTGACGAAATACATACTACTTGCATTTTGTAAATAATTACTTATTTGGCACTCTTTATTAAAATCTGTTAATAATAATAGTTACTGAGAAAATCTAAAAACAAACGTACTATAGTCTGACTTCTTGGTAACTCAGTTATATAAACAGGATGTTTTTGTACTACAGGGAAAGAAAGAGGTATGTCCAGGGTTGAAAATGAGATAATCAGGCTATTTGTTGGTAAAATATCATTCCTAAAAATTTTCAATTTTTTTACAAATTTCCTTATACGTATATGTAGTCATAGTTGCTATGCTGTAATGGATGCTATGCTTTAAAATGGCCCATTATTGAACGATTTTGAGATCGTTAATGTAGTGCATTACTGTACAAAATGCGAAACAATGTATTATTTTTATGTTAAAATATACGATTATGTGCACTGACTTTTATTATATATTGTCAAAATGACATCTGTCTCTGTTCTATTATTCTTTATAAATGAAGTCTTCATGATATACTATGATTAAAATGTCTAAAAACCATGATGTATTCACTTATACCTGTAAAATATTGGGACAAACTGGGGGACACCAGCCCACTTGATAGAGGGAGTTATCTAGAGTTTCAGATGGCGCCGACGTCTTTTTCTTGTCATAATTCAGTAAACTGCAATTACAGACCACACGAGGGTGTTTTTGTGATTTGTGTCTCTGATCCGTTCTGTGATTGTGCTTTTGTCGCCTTTAAGGTTATGTCAATTCGTTGTGAAATATTTTGGGGTTGATCGATCGATGTAACATATTTTAGAACCAACTATTCCATGTACTTATGTCAGTGTTATATAGAATTTCCGAGAGGTGTTCCGAAATAATTCTAATTATGAACCGTACCAATTTATTATGTATGGTTAATTTTTCTATTGATCGGCTTCACCGAGTTGGTACTTATTATTTCTGTCCCTGTTTGCTCATGATAAAAATCTTATGATGGAGCGGATAATGATTTTATGAAGTGCTGTAAATTCACATAAAATTTTACTTAATTTATCTTTCAAGCCAATAAAAGTACGGGAGATGCAATCTCTTTCGCTCTCTGAAAAATCTATATTCTAGTCTGAAGGAAGTGTTTTGCGACATATCGAAGCCTTCGACTGTTACTAAGCTTCATCTCTACAGCTTCAGAGGACGAAGCTTCAATTCCTTTCGAACCCTATCTGAGTGAAAAGAACCTCTCAGCTTTCAGACAAATTAAGGGTATTTTGGCAGACAACACGACTATCTTATCGCAAGAACTCAAATTACCTTCATATGGCGAAGTAAAAATAGCTTAAAATCATGCATTATTTTTGGAATCCTGGAGGGGCTCCATGGATTTTCCTCAAACCTTCTGATATTACTTAGAAATTGCTTGCTTGTATTAATTGTTTTAAACAATGGAAAACAATTTTGTTAGGCAAATTTTTTTCCCAAAATTTATGCTATAGGGATTTTTGAGGTCGCTGAACCAGAATATGACATTGAAAAACGATGGCGTGGCCAGTCGTAAAAGTAGATTTCATGAATGATAATTTACAACTACCTATTTTTATTTATGTGTACATCTCGGAGAAAAAAAAATGGAGTAAAAGTATGTGGAGCTAATGAACTCTATCAAACGACTCTTATAGTTTGAGGGATATTGGGTATAAAAATGAAAGATATTGCCATTTTTCTTAAATCATTGAACAACTGCCATTTTGAGACTATTGGACCATTTTTGAAATCAGCCGAGGTATTCATGAGAAGTATTTTTGTTTCATTCGGTTGAAAAATGTGGCTCCCTCAACAAATTTCGTTATATCCCATATATAAGTTTCAATATCCCATTTTGAACTAGAGTTTTTGAAGCATGGCCTCAAAATTCGAATTTGTTATTTTTTAAATTATTCAATATTTTGAGCTGTATTTTTCGAAATTTTTTTTTTTTAAATTGTCATTTTTTTATTTGTCATTTTTCAGAGTAATCTGTAGAAATTCCAGATGTTTATCTTGAAAATAAAAAAAAAGATTTTATACAGAATTCTGCTTTGATGTAATTTCATTCCCATACATATTTTCACTTTTAAAAAACATGACTTCTCGTTAGCTGCATTTTTCTGCTTCCAGTTAAATTTTTGTTATGTTAATTTAAAATTTCCAAAAGTTATCAAATTTAGGAAAAGCTGTGGCTGCGTGCTCCTCTAGATTTTTTGAAGCATGGCCTCAAAATTCAAATTTTTAATTTTTTTAAATTATTCAATATTTTGAGCTCTGTATTTTTCAAAATAAAATATAATTTTTTTATAATTTTTTTTTATTTGTCATTTGGAGAGTAATCTGTGAAAATTTCAGATGTTTATCTTGAAAATCAAAAAAATAAGATTTTATACAGAATTCTGTTTTGACGTAATTTCATTTACGTACTATTTCCATACATATTTTTTCACTTTTAAAAACATGACTTCTCGTTAGCTGCATTTTTCTTCTTTCAGTTAAATTTTTGTTATGTTAATTTAATCAATTAAATCAAAAGTTATAACAAATTAAGTGTAAAAGAACTCGTGGCTGCGTGCTCCTCTGGAGTTTTTTGGAAGCATATATGGCCTCAAAATTCAAATTAGAAATTTTTTTTTTAAGTTATTCAATATTTTGAGCACTGTATTTCTCGAAAATAAAATTTAATTTTTTAAAATTTTGTTTTTTTTATTTCTTATTTAGGGGGAAGAAATCTGTGAAAATTTCAGATTTTTTATTTTAAAAAAATAAAAAAATAAGATTTCATACAGAATTCTGCTTTGACGTAATTTCATTTAGGGTACTATTCCCATACATATTTTTTCACTTTTTAAAAAACATGACTTCTTGTTAGATGATTTTCTTTTTCAGTTGAATTTTTGTTATGTTAATTTAATCAATTGATCAAAAATTATAACAAATTTAGTGTAAAGCAGTCGTGGGTGCGTGCTCCTCCAGCGCTGCACTTCGGAGTCGCCGTCTCACATTTTTTTCTCACGTTAACAAAAAAATTCTGCAGCTTACAGTTTTTTTTAAAGAAAAATTTCATTTTAACTATCGATGTAAAATTTTCCCATTTTGCGAGAGGCACCATCAATTTTTTTTTTTAATAAAATTAAATGTAATTTGGCAAATTGTTTGTTAAATAATTAATTAGGCCACCTTTACGGTTGGTAACATTTTATATTTTGTTCCCAACATCATAAATAATGTACAGTAAAAGATCCATCCCCCAACTTCAAAAGCAAAAAAATCTAATATTACTCCACTAGTATACGTAGAGGCGTCAGGTGAGCACTAAACTTACCCGATCAAGTGTTCTTTGATGTTCAATCTCTCTAAACTTTTAAAATGATTTTTTTTTCGATCAATATAAATTACATCAAAAGATAAACTTATATTTCTATTTCAAGCAAAAATTGTAAGCAGGAACTCATTTATAAAAGAAAATTGTTTTACTAAAAAACTTATTTTCGGATTTGATACAATTTACATTAATATTAAAAAGAAAAAAAAAAATATTTTACGCTGCGTACCTCTTTTTAGTCTTAATATAATTATATTTTGGTTAGGTAAACTAATTTTTTTTCTATAGAAACGTTATTAAATTTCATTTAACAGAAAATTTCACGAATTTTTTAATAAAAAAACCAATCAAACCTTTTTTGGAAATACAGATTACAAGCCAAAAAATACTATTGACTGTATTTTTTTGAAATAAAATTTTTAATTCTGTTCAAGTGTCATTTTGGGACTAAAACTGTACAAACTTCAGATGTTTATCTTGAAAATTTAAAGACTGGAGATCTTTTAATTGATTTTATAGAAAATTCTACTTTGGTAACTTCATATTTTGTACTATTTTTATTAAATTTTTTACATTTGAAAATAAACTTCTTTGTTTACTTTTCTTCCTTTCATTTTAAATTTTTTTAGCTTGGGATTTTATCAATTAGATCAAAACTTTCAACAAATTAAGTGAAGCACGCTCGTGGCTACGTGCTCCTCAAGAGATGCACTTCAGTGTCGCTACCTCAAGTTTTCGTACGCCAGAAAAAAAAATCTGCAGCTTACAGTTTTCATTAAAAAAATAATATTTATATACCTTTTTGATATAAAATCTTCCATTCTTTCAAATAGCAGTATCAGTTTTTTATTTTTTTATTTTTTAAGATATGCAATAAACAATGTAATTTTGCAACTTATTTGTTGAATAATAAATTAAGCACACACTTTACGGTTGGTAATTTTTTATATGTTGTTCCTTACATCATCACTAATGTACAGTATAAAGTTCCCACAGTCCTAACCGGCCAAAATCTAATCACTCCACTACTAGTAAAATGACTCGTTTATATACTATACATTAATTTGAATCTTCTCTGAACTACCTTTGCCCATTGTAATAATTTTTTTTACCTTGTGATTGTAATGTAAACTAGTAACTAGCAAAATCAAATAATTTTATTATTACTTTCATATTTATTTTTTATATTATATATATTTTGTATCAAAATTTTCCCAAGAGATGACAATCTTCTGACTAAAAGTATTGGAAAATAACAAATATAGTGGATATTTTCTTCCAAAAGATCCATGGGACCCTCTATGACGATTCAGGAATTCACGAGTCAAAATCATGATATATTTATAGAATGAAAAGTCAGGCTTACTTATTGAAATTCATGTGTTTATTAAAAAAATGATAATTGTCCTAATCATAGTCATTAGCCTTATCGATCTTGGGAGTGGGCCTTGTTCTTCAACAACTGCTTGGTTAGATCCCCTCCTCGATTATCTCATGTGGGGTTTTAACTGAAAAAAAAAAAGAAGCATTTAGATTTTGTTTTCTCCCTCACTTTTTTTATAGGGCTCACCTTTTCCGGAGAAGTCATTCTAAGATAGCTGAAAGCACCACACGAGGATTCATCGATTTCTCAACTTCATCAACAGATGTTATGATATCTACAATGAACTCTCTGATTTTTTGCCCCTATCAAAAAATTGTTAGAGGTAATAGTCCGGCAGAATGGGCAGGGGAAGGCCCCCGGGATAGTTTGTATGGGGAAATTTAATCGAACAATGTCATCGGATACTTTTTTTCCAAACCCTAAATTTTTTAAATTAATTCATCATCTAGAACTTTTGTCCCCCTCTCCTACCTTTTTCATTACTTTTTTGGAAAATTTCCATGACCCCAAAAAAGGCCTTTGAAAGGAACACTTCAAAAAAAAACGCCTGGTAGACTATAAAAAAAAATATTAGTGTGGATTCACCCCGCACAAAATAACAATTACCAAATAACAAATAAGAAATAACAATTATCAATTAACAAAAATTGAAATGAAGCATTCTTGCACCCAAAAAAAAAAATTAAAAATGCGCACAAGACGGAGATCCGAGGCTTTGGGGGGAACCCTATTTTTTTCCAAATTCCATGTCTCCTCGATAAAAAAAAAAGATTAAAATTAAAAAAGCCCCAAGGAATAGAAAAAAGGCCAATCATTTTTACTTATTACTGATGCTTTTTAATGCAAGTGTTTTCCTTTTTAAAAAAAGGAAAAAAAAAGGGGGGGGCTGTGAAAAATAAATAGACAAAAAAAAAAAAAAATACGAAGGCGTAAAAGGGGGAAAAAAAAATATTTTTCAAAACAATTGTCACTTCAAAGTGACAATTGTCAGTTAATTGACAATTGTCACTTCAAAGTGAAATTGTCAGTTAAAAAAGAAAATTAAAAGTTTTGAAAAAAATTTTTTTTGGCCCCCTACAAAAAAAATTTTTTAAAAAGGGAAAATTTTAAATCTATTAAAATCGATGCTTTTGGAAGATCACGAAGACGTACACAAGAATGACTCCAAAATTTTTTTAGTTTTTTTCTCACGGGGGGGCCCAAAAAATCGAAGAACTTAAAAAAAACCTTTCCCCCGGTTTCCCAAATTACTGATAACATTACAGAAAAATATACCCTCTCCTTTTTTTTATTAAAAATTCCCAAAAATTTTTTTTTTCCGCTATCTTTCACAGGGTTGTTCGAAAAAAAAAAACGTTTGGGGGGGGACTATTTGGAGCTTTTCCCAGTTTCTGTCATTATAAAAAAAAACAAAAAAAAGGATTGAAAAGGTTTTTTTTTAGTGTTTTAAAAATTCCGTCAGTGGAGGAAGGGGAAAAAAATTCCCAAAGGATTTTTTTAAAATGGAACCTTCCGGGTTTATTGGCCAGTGGACGGAAAAACACGTAAAACCTGGCAAAAAAAACCCCGGGTCAATATTTTTTTTTTAAAAAAAAATTTAAAAACATTGTTTTAATGGCAAGTTATGATGCCTTCTACAGGTTCACCCCCAAATGGATATAGGGTCTGCCGGGGGGAACCCCATTCTGACGAAAGTTTAAAAAAATTGTAGAAATTTCGCGCCAACTGTTCTAAAGGGGGGTCTTGTTCGTAGAATTTAAAAAATAATCTTTTTAAACGATTCAAAATTTTTTTCATGGTAATGTTGACAGAAAATAAAATTTCAAAAAGGTTTAAGTTTGCCATTTTGCGTGACCCCCAAAAACAAACATTTTTTAACCCGCCATCTATTTTAAGGGGGTTTTAGCAGAATTTAACGTTTTTTTTTTTTTTGTCCCCAAATATTCCCAAAAAAAAAACACCAAAAATTTTAGGCATCTTAACTATGAACGGGGGGTCACCCGCCAGAGATCCGGGGCTCTTTTGGCCCCAAACGAAAAAAATAAAAAAAAAACGCCATCAAACACAACATCTTTTTGGTGCGTCGGAAAAAAAAACTCCCCCAAACCCGGGGGCACCCCGGGGGCAGAAAAAAACACACTCCATACATTTCTCCTACCTCGATAGGATTCTAAAAAACAAACCGGAAAAAATGGGGGAAAACATTTTCAAAAGCAATCTTTCTTTGCAAAAGATGGAAAAAGTTAGAATCATTTTTTTTGGAGAGACACTTTGAAATTGGGGGTTTTTTGACATCAAAACCTGTCATGGGGTATTTGATTGATTTGTTGAAAATATGAACAGGATGTTCATGAAATCCCTTTTTGGGAACATCTGCGACTGAAAGATAAAAATTTGTCACTATATGTTCCATCGTCAAAGATAACCATATTGATAGAATGTCAGGGGGGGTTTTGGGCCCGGGGGTAGTTGTTTTTTTTTAGACATTCACAAAAAAAACTTCATTTTATTTGTGGACTTTTGGTTTTTAGAAAAAAAATTTTTATCAATATTCAATTGAGAATGTTTCCCTTTTTTTCATGAAACCCACAAGAGGTTATCTTGACGATGGAAGATAGTGGCTAAAAGTTTATCTTTCCGGGGGCCCCATATTAATCTGAAATGAACATCCCCTTCATTTTCCCCAAAAATCAATCTATCATACCCCCCGACAGGAAAAATCAAAACGAATTTAAAAAAGTCTCCAAAAAAGTTCTAACTTTTCCCCCATTTCAAAAAAGGTTCTTCCCTTTTTTTCCCGTCTTCCCCAAAGATCTTGGAACGTAAATAGATTTTCGACGACAAAAATGTATTGAAGACCTAGTAAACGTTCTCTCTTGGGGAATGTTACGAATGATTTTTTTGGGGGTACTCTCTTTTTTTGGGAAAAATTCTTCTTTGTCTCATTCATCTTTAGTTCCTAATTAAACTGGAACAGAAAATCAAATAACCATCTGAATGAAAATGCAAATTTTTTTAAATTTTTGATTTTTTTCCTTTTTTTGTTAAAAGGGCTTTTCAGAATATCTATCAGATGTAGTTCAAAACCCCCGTGGCTTTTGGGGCCAAAAGGGGAATAGTTGTTTCCTGGGGAAAATTCACAAAAAAAAAAATTTATTTTTATCGTGGATTTTCAATTCATAGAAATATCTTTCAATTAAAAATTCCCCAAATTAGAATGTTTCATTTTTCAACATAAACCCCCCCAAAAGGGGTTTTTCTTGACGATGGAAGATAGTGACTAAAAAATTTTTCTTTTTTGTCGCAGATGATTCCCATCTGATTTTATAAAATTCTGTTCATATTTTCAAAAAAAAAAATCTATCATACCCCATTTTCAGGTTTTTTTAAGTCAGAAAATTTCATTTCAATTTCAAAGTGTCTTTCCAAAAAAAAATTTTTTCTTTTTTTTCCTCTTTTTTAAAGGGGGGTTTTCTTCTTGAAAAAATGTTTCCCATTTCTTCCGGTCTTCCTGATGATCGTGGAAGCGTGAAATAGATTTTCGTCGACAAAATTTGAAACCCAAAAAAGCGATGTCTCTCTTGCGTCAATGTTAC